>VUQI01057840.1:0-20825 GCA_015106735.1 Paratilapia polleni
TCTTGTAGACATCCAAAGTCTCAGTGAACATGTCCATCAAAGCCTTGTCAGGGAAGCTGTGATAACAAATTTTTACCAAATTAACAAATACTAAAACTAAGGATATTTCCTCTATATTTTTATTTTATTTTAGTTAGTTTTCCAAATTCACAAAATCATTTCAGTTAGTTTTAATTTTTTTCAAAAGTCTAGTTTTTATTTTTATTTTAGTTAATTAAAATGTTTGTTCGCATCTTGTTTTAGTTTTTAGTTTAGTTTTAGTTAAGTATAATAATCTTGATACTTACGGTACCTTTTTCTACCAAAACTCTGAAAATGCTTGTTTTTTTGTTTGTTTTTTTCAGTACTGTAGGTACTGTAGGCAGTATATGTACCGAGTAGGGTTGTTCAAAAAATTGATACTCCGATACTTATTGATACTAAAAACTACTATAGGATAGATACTCATTTGCAACAGTACTTATATCTACAGTGCTGTCTTGGCCTCCTCCAGCTAGCACAGAATTTGACACAACCCCTCCCCTCACTAGCAGCAGAACACATGAACAGCAGCGCAACAAACTTGGTGAAGCGTCTTAAAGACTGACACTGCAGTTTTTATGAGGAATTTTGTGAGGTTGGTTTTGTTTGAAGTATTAAACAGTTATCATAACGTTAATGTTAGCCATTTAACTATTAACAGCTATCCACATTAGCTGTTAACATCTGTTAAGTTATCATTAAGGTAGCGGCTAGCGGCTATGGCTAATAATAAAACAATAATGTTAATTTTGGAGCTAGGCAGCAAATGTTATCAGTCCTACCTATCTGTAATGTTAATAGATAGTGTTAATTTAACATAATTATTTGTGTCCCAAAAAGTGTTATGTCTCTTTTAAAGTCCGAGATTGAAGCTGAGAAAAGCCTACCAGCAACTAGACAGAAACAGTGGCAATCTACCTTACCAACTCTATTTGATCAGCAAGGAAAATATGGTGCCAAGTCACGAGAACCACAGGAAATAAACAGAGCTGTAGCTGAATACATTTGCACTGACCAGTATTGTTCTAATCAGAATCAGAATCAGCTTTTTTGGCCATGTGTACACATACAAGGAATTGGGGTCCGTTTTTTTTCTTTGCTCTCAATGTACTGAACAGAATAGACAGACAAGACAGACAATAGCAACATAACACAGACAATAGCAACATGACACAGACAATAGCAACATGTATAGCATATTTATGTGTAATGGTGCAATGGTGCAAAGTGCAAAGTGCAAAGTGCAAAGATGTTGGAATTATGGAACAAATAAGGGATGGATAACCAGTTACTATATATAGTATATAGGTATGTACAACAAAACAGCATATACAGCACACTTTGGTTCAGTAGCAGGTATGGTGGATGTTTTAGTAGAGACAATATGTGAGTGATCTAAGTGTTCATCAGTGTGATGGCCTGTGAAAAAAAACTGTACAGATGTCTGGTTGTTTTGGCGTAAAGTGCTCTCTAGCGCCTACCAGAGGGGAGGAGTTGGAACAGGTTGTGTCCGATGTGTGATGGGTCTGCAGTGATGTTGCCTGCCCATTTCCGGATTCTGGATTTGTACAAGTCCTGAATGGAGGGCAAGTCGGCACCAATGATTTTTTTTTCTGCAGACCTGACTGTCCATTGTAGTCTGTTCTTGTCCTATTTGGTGGCTGATCCAAACCATACAGTGATGGATGTGCAGAGAACAGACTGGATTATTGCAGAGTAGAATTGGATCAACAGCTCCTGAAGCAAGTTGAATCTTTATTTAAAAAAATAAATAAATTCTGCCTCTTAATTTTGTTATCCAATAGTTTGTGTACCAATAGTCATGTCACTCCCTACAACACTAGAGCCATGCAAGTAAGAGGAAATCAAGTAAGATTAAGAAAGAGGAAACAGGATAAATATCTTCAAAAAAGTGTCACTGCAAAATTGTACACTTAGCTGCAATGAATACTAAATTAGCAGTGGCATTGTTTGTGTGAGAGGAACAAAGAGAAATGAATCATGATAAGTATTTGATCAGATCAGAGGTGTTTTCCAGACAAATGCACTAAGTGAATAGGATACCTGTGAACTTCTTGGATTATTCCTTAACAAATTGTGTTTGAGAGACATAGAATATGTCTGACAGTATCCTGTCAGAGAGGTGCAAAATTGCATTGATATATCAATATAATACAACTAACGGAGAAATTGCTGTTTAATAAATAAATTAAAACATAGATGTCTCTGTTTCTATTCAGTATATTTTCTATAATCGCCCTCTTAAAAGCTGGCTCAAAAACACATTTTTTTCTCCACATTTCAAAAGAACACTACTCACCCAGTCCCCAAATAAATGAATGAACAAAACAACAAATGCTGCCAGCTGGCTCACTGTTAATGTTGAGGAATGGTGGTTAGCAAAACAATGACATTCTTCCAATAAGATATTTCAAAGCCACAGTAAAAGTAATTTTCAGCTAACCATTAAAAGCTAGACCTACATTCACAAAAGCTGCAACTTAGACAGTTGCTCTGCTTCAGTTTATTAAACTGAAGTAGCGTTAAATGGGCAGGTGGTGTATTGGTGTCACTTTTTCCCCATGACTTTATAAACATCAGCTACTTTGGTCACCACCTGTATTATCACGGGGTTCTGAATGACATACTGTTTAGTCAGACAGCCAGCGCATTATTACCGTCAGCTTACTTCAAGTTCTACACTTCCTTCACTCTCACCTTTGTGCTGCCTGCCACCACCGTAGTCAGCTGTGACCCCAGTGACGTGGTGAAAAGGGGCCTGTAGCACACATGTTAGTGTTTTCTAGCAGTTTTAGCCATATTTGCCTGAAGGCTCTGTCTGTTGGGCCCACAGTTGTTCCCTTGCATTTTTTTCCTATTCATTTTGGCAATTTGACTTTGTTTGCCAGTGTGCATATTAATGAAGGCACTGAGTCTTCTGGGGAAGGTTTTTAAAGATGGCACTGGCACATTGTGTACGTCATCAAAAGTAAAAAAAACAAACAACCAAAAAAAAATCTGTATCATTATCAAAATCTGATCAGTTCACAGCCATATAATCTAGAGATGCACCCACTGCAATTTTCTTGCCTGATTTTGATTTCCGACCTGCTGATACAAATTTTTGCCAATTCTGATTTTCTTTCGAGAAGCTATAACTGACAGCATATGCAGTTATGCAACATATGTTGTTGCATAAACCTTACATTGGGTGGTGGTATGGTGTAAAACCATTATTCTTTAGATAGATAGATAGATAGATAGGTTGGTTGGTGAAAAAAAATTTAATTTTTAAACCAAGGCCAGTGAAACAAGTCATTTTTTTAAAAATGCAATAATCTTCAAGAGGATTGGAACATGTTACAAACTCAAATACATGACTCGTAATCTTCGAGGACATGGCATTTATGTTTGTGCTTGAGTGTTTGTGTGCCTGTGTGTTCATGTGTGCATGGATTTTGAAGAACATCACTCCATGTTGGACTGACATGCTTCATCAGATCATCTAGGTCATCATGAGATTGGAGAGAGGAGGAAAAAAATACAGTGACTTTTTCAGGCAGACGAGAAAGTGAGAGCAAGGCATTAAATGGATGAGAGAAGAGGAAGGAAATGAAGGTACGTGGGGGCAATGAGAGAAAAAGACAGGGGACAAAGATTAAAAGAGGGAGACTGAGGAGTTGGGCTTATTCCTCTCATTTTTTTTTACTTCGCTCCCAGTCTAGTTCTGAGTATGATTCGAGCCCAATTCTGCTGTTAAATTATTAGTGTAGTATTCTTTATTAAACGCACATAAGGGGCTCAAAGCTATCCAATATTCAGGAAAAATATCCAATATTCAACAAGAAAAGGTTTATGTGGTTCTGGTAATTGAATTCTTAGCCAGAGTGAGCCCTTCTACCAAAAGGGTTTGGAGGTTTCACTGTGCTGGGAGATTAACATTCTCTCAAGTGGCTTTTTTTGTTTTTTAATTCAGACTCACCTGCCAAGGTTACTCTCACTGTCTTTTCTTTTGTTAGCCCCCTCTCTGTACTTTTTCTCTTTTTCTGCAGCTCTCCAATTACAAACACAAATCATCTTTCCTCTCCTCCTTTGTTTAATTTGGCAGCCGGTGCTTAAGCTCCATAATGAATAATTTCCATGTTCAGTAACACTGGGATTCTCTCTCTTACTCTCTTTGTCTTTCATGCGCATACACCTGCACATGCACCACACACACACACACACACACACACACACACATACATACAGTACAACTTGTCCCTTCACAGCCTGACTCAGACATCATAGGCTATTGAGTGTTTTGAAGGGAACATAAATCACTTTTTGATCACCTTGCCTTGCTTTCAAAAAAGCACAAAACAACACAAAAAAGGAGACTTTGAAATTGTTCTTATTTACTCAGGTAAGACTTGCCTGCACTCACTTTATGTCACTCCAAATCCTTTTCATTTATATTCACAGCCCACACGCTCCACCCTAACTACTGAGCAACATATATTCCTTCTCAATCCAAAATGGGGATCTTTCCAGTGAGACATGGTTGGATTTAATTTTACACCTTTCCAAGAGCAGTGCTTCAACCTTTTTGTTCATATTTCAAAGAAGGAGATTTTGAGGTTTTCACATTACAATTCATTGGAGAGGATGAGCAAGCAAACAGTTTTTTAGTGGCATGCATTTCTGTTGTTGTTCCTGGCTGAGTGCTCGGCGATGCCTTGACAGTGGTTCCACATTGTTGCTCTAACATCAGCTAGATTGATATGAAGCAGGCAAGCCTGGGTGGTGCACTGCTGGTTGCTTAGAGTGAACACAAGATAAGAAGGCACCGGCGGATGCACTCAATTGCGTTGGCATACACAAATGCACAAATGCATAAACATTTACGCTGACAGAGACTCATAGATGCTCACACACACACAAAAAAAAAAGTCTGACATCCATACCCTTGCTTCTGTCTTCTGTCTGTGTTGCATTCTCACACACAAGTAGCCACATACATCTGTTCCCCTTGTCTCCTTTCCACAGTGTCTCTCACGCAAACACACTGACACATTCCTCCTATCAATGCTCGGAGGCGATCAGTATTCTGAGCAGCTTTCCAGGTCAGCCGGACGCTGATCCATCAAACCCCGACACTGTGTCATTCTGTATCTACAGCAACCTTCGCCGTTAAAGACCAGCAACGACAGTCCTCTGTCATCAGGAAATTCGCTGTCTATGCTTGAGTGAGTCGTTGTACGTTTGTGCATGTACATGGACTTCTTGTGTTTCAGGGACAAATAAACATGAGGTTAACATTAGGCGAAGACTAGGCAAATGGTGCTGGTAGGGTCCGGGTAACTCTCCAGGAAATGAAAGTAGTCAGTGTAATATAACTGTAATGTAATCTAATTTTAAGGTGAAGACTTGTTTTGAGGTTTAGGTTGTGGTTAGGGTAAGGTTAGGTTTTGATTAAGGCAAGTCTTTTTAGATATGGTTATAGTCATAGTTATTGTTAGTCTCCAGGAAATGAATACAGTGTAATGAAATCATAGATACATGGCTGTGTGTGTGTGTGTGTGTGTGTGTGTGTGTGTGTGCGCGCACTCTGCATACGCAGACATTCTTCCACACACTGACATACATTTATTCATGCATATACTGACACACAAGCTCACATTCAACAAATAATTCATACCTTAATGGCTGATGTTACCATTTCATCCGGACACATTCTCAAGTCTCTGCAATCACAAAAGAAGCATGTGTGTGTGAGTTTGTGTGCGCACATTGACTTGCGTGCATTTGTCTGTAGCAGCTATCTTAGCTTGTCTCTTTGATCAGCCTATAAAAGCACTGAGCCGTGGACAGATAGCCTGGACCAACACACTATCGTTCCTCCGCTCCCTCTGAGTTTTACCTTCTTCCTCACAGACATTCACTGTCATGAACACAATCTGAAACACTCTCCCGTGTGTAGGTGCATCTTTCCGATCACCCAGTGGCTATGAGGAGCATTGTGCTGCCTCCTCAGCTTTATCTATCAGGAGTGGTGAATGCATCAGTTTCAGTTTATCTGTTTGCCTCTTTGTACTTGAAAACTGTGTTGTGCTGAAAGTTAATGTACAATCTTACATAACAAAAGGGACTGTGTCACTTTGCAAAGTGATAGCAAATATTTATACTCGCTGGACAGCTGCTCTGTTAGGGAATTTAAAGCCATCACACTCTGAGAAATAATCTGTTTGCTTTTCACTGCAGCCACATCAACAAACACGGGAAACTTGGGAAATGGGTTTTTGACTTTATCACAGTTTTACAAAATACAATAAGTACATATTTCCTACTCCCTATTTACTTCACTTTTCCTCTCCACCTCCTTTTCTGCCTATGTCCTCTACAGATAAGTATATTCATGACCCACCTATCTAACTATGGCAATGATCGACTGGGTCTGTACACATTTGTCCACCTGGCCTCCTTCCTTCGCTCATGGACAAACCTGAAACTTCACACCCTCCCACCCCTCCAGCTTGCGCACAAGTACTTCCAGCTCTTTCCTGAACAAAGAAACCCACTCTGGCAGGTGTGTTTGCTATGGTATTTTCTCACATGCATGGGCTTGTATTTGTGCTCACTTTTGTGCAGTTTTATCAGTGCTGTTGTGAGTAATAAGATGCTCTTATTATTAAGATTAAAACATATTTGGGAGGAAAACAGAAAAACAAATCCTGAAATATTCTGGTGTACAAATTATCTAAAATTAGATTAGTAGTTTCATTTTCAGAAAACACTACTTAAGGTTTATTGGACGTGTTGTTGCTTGTGTATTATGATTTTTGTTTAAATAATAAAAATCTGAAGATTTAATCTTGAATGGTTTTTTTTTGTTTTTTATATTTTTTTGGTACTTTGGATAGTATTGCTTGAGAATGTACAGTATATATGCTTACATGAATCTGTGGTGTCTTGTAAGCAGGCTGCGAGCAGTATGCATAACACGAAAAGCTTAACTCGTTCTTTTTATGTTGTAAATCCCCCATGATATGGATTTTTAGGGGCGTGTTTGTGTTTCTGTGTATATGTACATTCTATGTACATGATTGCTTTAACCTCTAATCCTTTTTTTCTGTGCTGTAGAACCCATGTGATGACAAGCGACATAAAGACATCTGGTCTAAAGAAAAAACCTGTGACAGATTACCCAAGTTCATGGTAATAGGGCCACAGAAAACAGGTAAAGATACAGAAAAAAAACACACAATCAGACATGCACATGCAACAAAGAGACTGCTTCTGTGTGCCCAGGTGTCTGGATCTACCACATCAGAGTCTATTCATTTATTCCCCCTCGCTCCTGTGGTCCTGTCAGACGGAGACAAAGGAGGAGGCTCTTACCACCTTTCTTCCACCCACATGTGATCTACTTTAGATGCACAGATACAGAACCTCTCCCTTTTTTTTTCTTTCACTGTGTCTCCATCAAAGAAGAGAAAACAAGGAGCTTGTTAGAAATGTGTATACATTACACGCGTCCCGAGCGATGCTTCCGTGTGAATTCAGAAATCTAATTGCTGGTGTTTGGTGTGAAAGGTTAGGAGGTTCTAGCTGCTAATTAACCAGGTGATAATCTCCCAAATGGGAGGAGGGGTCATTATGGCAACATTAGCAACCCAACAACAATAATTACAGCCTTGTAAATTCTCATTTTGTTAGAGGGTATGTCAGGGATGTTGGAACAAATAGGAAACAAGATGAGAGGGAAAAGTAGCAGGTTGTGCAGGAGATAGTGTGGGGAACTGGGTGAAAAGAGAGCTGCTGAGGGCGAGACAGAGGGCATGACCAGAGCCCCAGTGCTGATTGGTGTCAAATGGTTTTAAATCATTTGATGGGAAGGCCTATGATCACTGCATACACACACACACACACACACGCACACACACACATTCACATAATCAATTCTCAGCAAGATATAAATCTTGCGGAGGGAAAACTCATCCAGTATGGATCAGTGGGTGACAGCTCTCACACACACTGACGAACACACACACACACAAACACACACACACACACATACAGACTACTCTCGCCTGAGCTGAATTAACAAGCCAGTTATGAATTATGCCCTTTCTTCCAGGAACGACAGCACTTTATCTCTTCCTGCTCATGCACCCCTCCATCTCCAGTAACTTCCCAAGTCCAAAGACTTACGAGGAGGTCCAGTTCTTCAACACAAACAACTACCACAAAGGAATTGACTGGTGAGACCAGGCACAAACACACACCCCCCAACCACGTCACCCGTTCTTTGCCTTTGCCTTTTATTAGTTAGTGCTTAAGGTGAAATGAAAGCTTACAAGCCTTTTTTGGAGCTGTTATGGGTTGTCCTGTGTCTTGCAGACTTGAGTGATCCATTAAGCAGTTCAAAACAGTTCAACAGTGTCTTCCAAATGATCTTTTAAGCCTGTAAACATAAGCCAACAAACATATGGCTGCCTAAATTGACCCATAAATGGGTTACTTAGCTGACAGAGACACAGCTGGTGAATTCTCCTAAGTCATCCATAAAGACCTAACTCTGGAAATTCTTCATTAAACACTGTTTAAAATGTATCAAGTTTATTTTAGGATCATTGTCTAAGCACTAATAAAGGCTGTTACTTTGTGACTTTGAAAAAAAAAACTGCTAAAATCCAGCTGGGTGGGTTTGTAGTGATGAGTAACACTTGTGCATGAGTGCTACGTCTTGAGCGTGTGCATATGTTTTTATGACTTCTTAATTTTCTGTGTTTCTATTGCCTCAGGTACATGGAGTTTTTCCCTGTGCCCTCCAATGTTAGTACAGACTTCCTGTTTGAGAAGAGCGCCAACTATTTCCCCTCGGAGGAGACCCCACGGCGAGCGGCTGCCCTGCTGCCCAAGGCCAAGATCATCACCCTGCTCATCAACCCTTCTGACAGGGCCTACAGCTGGTATCAGGTAAGTACTGTACACAAACACAGAATATATTAGATGCCTTCGACTGTTCGTGTATTATTTTTTAACTCTCTACAGTTGCCTGCTTCATCGGCTGCATCTTTGTATTGATTTAAAATTGAGTTCTTTATCCAAGACTGTGCTTGGAGTTGCTTGTAAGTGCAGAGTTAATGAGCGTAATTAGCTATATATTTATCTATACATATCATTATAGGAAATGTCACAAGATGCTGATATCTTCTCCTTAAGCCTGTTTAATTAATGAGATATGAATGTCAGCTACGTGCCAGCTTAAATGCTATGTCACTGACCACCATGAAAATGCTCTCTCATGCAAAGATGTGAATGTATCACTTGTCCAGAGTATTCCATGAAGCTTATTTGGTAGTTGTGACCCCTCTCCAGCATCAGAGAGCTCACGAGGACCATGCAGCCCTGCGCTTCACCTTCTATGATGTCATCAGTGCAAGAAAGGGTGCGCCAGCTGAGCTGCGCTCCCTGCAGAACCGCTGCCTCATCCCTGGTCTGTACGCTACACACCTAGAGAGGTGGCTCACGTACTACCCTGCTAACCAGGTATGTATAGTTACAGACACAGGCCTTAGCACATGCACATATGCAGTCTTTTGAAGAAACTAATAAGAAGTGAGATTTGAGAGAGGTCACCTCTTTATAATTTGTGATTATGATAAAAAAGACATAGCTGAAACAATGGCAATTATGTAGTGTGCATGATTAAAATTGTCCTTATTTTAGTGTTTAGATTTTGCCTTGATGAACCAGTAATTGTTGATTGACTACAAGAAAAAAAAAATCATAAATTGGTCTTAAAAGTCTGAGTTCAGTTTTCCATTTTTCGTGACATAAAGTGGATCATGTTGAACTGAAAAGGTGATTGCTTTTGTGTGTAGCTGATGATCATAGATGGCCATCAGCTGAGAACTGACCCTGCAGCAGTGATGGATGAAGTTCAGAAATTCCTTGGAGTCACTCCTCACTTCAACTATTCCCAGGCGCTTACGTAAGTCCCTCCCATAGTACGCCAACTTTTCTCTCTTACTTTCAGTCATCGCTGTCTTCCATCTCTGCTGGAGTAACCAAGCGTGCACTGTGGTAGAAATGATTAAACAAATTAAACATGTAACAAGACCCTACTCCAAATTTGTGTGAAGCCTGACATCTACTGGTGAACACTGGCCATCTCCTGTTTTCCAGTCTTTGCTGCCAAGTGGTGTCATTCTCTCATTCCCTGAAAAAATAAAACAGCGGTATGTGTAGATGGACATAAGGCAGGAACAAGAATATAAACCTAAAAGTAGAAAGTGGTAGTAACATAATGAGTAGAAAAAATTGTTTATGTGCAAAAGACAGAGAGACGTTTTTAGTGTAGTGGCAAATTGAGATGAGAAAACATTTTTGTAATGATTTAATTTATTAAGGAAGTCTGAAATATTCTGATTAGCAAATATTGTTAGATGCTTGCATTTGGCCCACACTTATTTATATCACTTTCCATCATTTGGTATATTAACATCTAATTACATTACTTGTATTTTGTATATATATATATATATATATATATATATTAACATATACAGTAAGTGTGTTCAGGAATTATATAATGATTGTGTACCACACTTCAAAATGTGTTTTTCAAGAAAAAACAATTGAATGCGTATCCTTGTCAAAAGTTATTCAAGTGGTGAAGCCTCAGCCTGCATACTCTACGCATGCAGAGCAGTGACTGTCCTCACATACTGTATATACTGCTTGCTTCTGTGTGTTTCAGCTGCAAGAAAAAAAAAAAAAGGTAATTCTGCTGTGCAGTGTCAATCCAAAAGAACTAAAATAGCAAAGATGCCAGTGCCAGTTACCAAGATAAATAATGAACACATCCATTGCAGTCTTTCACAGCGGATAAAAAAAGGCATGTGCAGTGAGCAAGTCAGAAAGATGGCTTCAATTGGGTAGCCAGTACATGATTTTTGCAACCTCAAAGACAGCACATTCCACAAATATACTCAAATTTCTTTACAAATGAAGTCACTAAAATGACTACAAGTACATTTCAACAATTCATACATTTCAAAAACAGTTTAAATTGTAATTTAGATGCATATAATATACTGCATATCAAATGTTTCCAGACACTTGTCCATCTTATATGTTGGAAGAGCTGCCTAAAATGTACATGTCAACCAAACTCTCTAGAGCTGGGGTATTACAGCGAAAACTGGCCCTGCTAAAGGATTCAATCTGGCCCACTAGATGGATTTTGAAAGTGTGAAAACTGCAGAGAAGAAAGGCATCATTTTTGGACTTACTTTTTACTGTATTTTGAAACAGGAAGCATTGTGCAGCAAAACATTCAAAATTGATCAAGGGAGTGGTTGTGTGAGCTGACTTCTTACTGACAAAGACATTACCAATGGCTTGCCATACCACGCCAAGTAAGATGGTTAAACCAAAGATCCTTGTTGTCGTGTTTTTTTGTAATGACAGTAGACTGGCTGAATGTGGAAAAAGGATGACATATTGTTGAAATCAGGGTCGTGGGGGGCTGGAGCCCGTCCACTCGAGAGGCTGGGTACACCCTGGGCAAGTCCCCAGTCTATCATAGGGCTGTTGATTACCTTTAATTATTATGCAATGGTTTAACTGGTCCAGCCCACTTGAGATCAAATATAACTGTATATGGCATATGAACTAAAATGAGTTTGACAAAGTTTTAATATACATAACTCAAGAGAATTAGCTTTCGCCTGTGGATGCTCTGTTTCAACTCATTCTGCATTAGAGATGTTGCATTTGACCTTTACGTTTCAGAGGAGTGCTAAACTGTTTATTTCTGAAGCACCACTCATCGGAATGCAATCTGCCTGCTAGCCCTCGAGTCTACAGACAGGGACATCTAGAATTTGTAGCTCAGATTGGGACAGAGTGCCTCTGTCTTGGATCACAAACCCACATGCATACAAATAATTTGTAAGGAGATGCATTTTGACAGAATAATAAGGAAGCTGTGTGTGTGCTTGCAAGGTTGTGTTTTGGCTGAAGACCGAGTTACACAAAAGCCTAATCTTTCTTTTCTCCTTCTCATTCTTTTGACATGGCAGCAGTCTGACAGATTCTCAACACTGGAGCCTATTTATTTAATCCCCCTTTCATTTCTTCCTCCTGTCCTGTCAGAGGAAAACTGAAGAAGAACCACTTAACTCTTTTTTTACTTCTATATCCACTGATGCATGCAAATAAAGAAAATATTTGCATCTTTCAATCATATCCACATTAGCCCTTATCCTCTGTCTGTCAATAGAAGTTAACAACAATAGGTATCTTTTTTTAATCTCTTTTTCGGCTCTCTTTAATCTTTTATTTGTGCTAAACTAATGCTGTGCAAAACTAATGTGAACAAGGTGCTTATACTGGTCAGCCACAAGATTAAAACCACCTAAATACTGTGCATGCCCTCCACTGCAAAAAAACTGATCTGACCTGTCAGGTTATGGACACAGGAACTCTGGAGGTGTTCTAT
The DNA here is from genome assembly GCA_015106735.1 of Paratilapia polleni. Taxonomy (NCBI): domain Eukaryota; kingdom Metazoa; phylum Chordata; class Actinopteri; order Cichliformes; family Cichlidae; genus Paratilapia; species Paratilapia polleni. The sequence goes on from VUQI01057840.1 coordinate 12,515, forward strand.
GGTCTCTGGCACTGGTACGCTGGCAGCTGTTCCTTAGTCCTGTGGGTTGTAGGGTGGGTCCGTTTGAAATTTGGAGCCCGGGACAATACCTTCGGCCCCTTTTTGTGTTCCTTGGTCTGTCCCTGAACAGTTTTTGTGGTGTGACAGGAGGTTATCCTGCTGGATTGGATGGTTTTAATGTTGTGACTGATCAGTTTGAATGCAGAGCTACAAATCAATAAATGGTTATATCAGCGATTTTAGGAAAAATGGGTGTCATGATGATATTTTTATTATTATTAAAAGAGCTATAAGATAAGCCATATGTGGATTAATTGGAAGTAGCTTTACTCTTGATGGTGGTGTACAGGTATGTATACCACCATCAGTGTTATACATACCTGTATAATGACACGTGGCAAATTAAATTAAATATCTGAACCCTTGACCTATACAGTCAAAGGATCTGGTGGCTCTGCGTAATTGCATTTATCCTTTGATGAACCATTCCTATCCTGATGGAAATGGTTTCTTCCAGGATGATCATAACCCCTTCCAGGACATGAGGGGGGTCACTGAATGGTTTGATGAGTATAAAAATTTGATGGATCACATGCTATGGCCTTCACAGTTACCAGATGTCAACCCAGTTGGAGATTATGGCCTGATGTGTCAAACAGCGCTTTCCACCACCATCTTCAAAACATCTATGGGGGGAATATCTTTTGCAAGAATAGTGTCAAATCCCTCCAGTAGAGTACAGTAACTTACAAGGCACTTTGCTGTGTAGGTCACCCACCATCGTCTTGCCTGCGAGGGTTTGTCTCATAACATGCTGTGGGGGTGCAGCATTTTTTTTCACTGTTCTAAGACTCACGAGGAAAACTTAACACCTAGATGAGAAATGATATTGAGGTATTTAGTTCATTAACACATTCCTGCCTCACATTTCTGGTTACAAAATGACCAAAAATGGCACATTCATTTCCCAGTGACAGTATTTCTTGTATTAGAAGCCATATTTCCTGATGGCTGCTCTTTCCAAGTGCAAGATTGTAATTAGTCACTCTGTACCTGGTCATGTACTTCTTATTCATGGAAGTCACGAACCTGCGAGAACCTGTTTTTTTCATGATAAACACATATTGTGTTAGCTATATGCGGCTGAATATAAGACACGTGACATTTTTAATGCAATGCCAACTATTATATTGGATGATTAAACATACAAATACAGTAGTTAAAGTTTATTATACAAACATACCATCTAATATTTCTAAGTTGTCTTCTCCGGGGTGTTTGTTCACATAATAAAAAAATCCAATTACTCAAACAAAAGAGCAAAAACAAGCTATAGCCTATGCATATTTCTTTATGTTTTTTTCACCACAGAAGAGGATTACTGCATTAACCAATCAATAAACTTTCTTCTTCCTACTGTGTGACTGCATTAAGAGAGGGAGAGAGCAAGAGAGAGAGAGATGAAGAGAGAGTGTGCATAACAGAGACGATGGTGACAGAGAAATAATGTGAGCTGAATGCAACATTTCTGTTTAGTTTGTGCAAGTAAGATGTCTTCTCTTTTTCAGGTATAACTGCTAAAAGATGGAGCACTTCCAAATATTATGGCCTTGATGGCAACACTTAGGTTAATTTTTAAAGAAAATATTATAATTTTTTTTCCCCCTCTTGTCACAGTTTTGACCCTCAGAAGGGCTTTTGGTGCCAGCTCCTTGAGGGAGGAAAGACAAAATGTTTGGGAAAAAGCAAAGGAAGGAAGTACCCTCCTATGGAGCCAGAGGTAAATTTATTCTAGTTTAATTAGAACAAATGTATGCTCATGGAAAAACGTACATACGCATTGAATAAAATGTTTGAAAAAGAGACAAATAAGAAAGAAAGAGCAGCCTGACTGATTGACAGTGACAGCCCACAGTCCCCTCTATCATTGCGGCAAAATTTCCCACAGGACTCAGCATAGGATGGAAACTGTCACCCAATCAGATCCAGCCAGAAACTTACAACCTAATTATGAGGACTCGATAGTGACACAACCCCTGTGAGAGAGAGAATGTGGTGGAGGGAAGTAAGGTAGAAGGAGAAAATCCAATCCATAAATCTTTGTCCTGGCTACTGATTCCACAGAGGAGACCAGACCTGCAGACAGTGAATCACACATTTGCTCTCACATGAAGACGAACACATAGATACAATTTGTCTTCCCACATGTGCTCACACATGGCTAATGGCTGTGCCTCACTGTCACCTATAATTAAACAGTTTTTGAGTTTCCACCAGGGGTACAGAAGTAGAGGACAAAGTAGGGATGGGGAGGGAGGGAGGTGGAGGCAACACTAGGGAGGAGAGACAAGAGAAGTAGAGAGATGAGGAATTCACACAGGGGTTGAGAGAGATAATGGATCTCATGCATCCTTCATGTAATTTTCTTCCTCTTTCTAACCTCATTTTTTAGCTCTGTTCGTACCACTTGGCACTTAGTGGCCCTAAAGTCCTACAGAGGAGAAATAAACAGATCTTGGTTTGTGGCTCATCATTAATCTTGCTCTCTCTCTTTTATTGTTTGTCCCTGCCCAAAATGCTTCTACATATCCCTCCTTTTCAAACCCTTTTTCACTTCTTGTACATCTTTCCTGCACCTCACTCCTCCACTCACTCCATCCTTCCTTTTCACTCCATGCCTTTTCCGCTTTCCTTCCCCTTTCAATATCTTTCTATACTGTCTTTCCCCATCTACAACTTATCACCAACCATACCTATTTGTTTTATTTCCTCTCTGTCTCCCTTACTCCCCCATCTGTTGGTCTATTTTCTTATCTATTTCAATTCTTCCATCTTCTCTCCCCTGCTACTCTCTTCAGGCACGTGCATATCTCTCCAGGTACTACAGGGAACACAATGTGGAGCTATCAAAGCTGCTGCATCGGCTCGGACAGCCTCTTCCCTCTTGGCTAAGAGAGGAGCTGCAGAAGGTCAGCAGATTGCTCATCTCACCAACATATACAGCATATGCTAGTTAAAATGCCTGAACAAATTAACAGTATATTAGACTGAACAGTGGAATATATTGCAGTTTCTAATCTTAGGTTTTACTTTTCATTGTCATTTCTAAATTGAGCAGCAATTTAAGTTGTATAGATTTTGTATGGATTTGATTTAAATTTTTCAGTGGAAAAACACCACACACTTTGAATGCCTAAGGCTAAACTGAGTTAGCTTTATCGCGTTCCCATGGGTAGAAAACTATTCAAGACAAGTGGTTTATTAGACTCTGTGTTAGTATCATTTTTTTATATTAGTGTTGGGTTATTTTCACAAACTAAAATATCAGTTGAATTGTTATAACATGGTTACAATATACATTCAGTCTGTCCTTCACAGTTTTGTTTCTTCCTTGATAAAGCCAAAACCTGAGCATAAACCTGGGTCAGAATAACCAGTTTTACCTTCTCATAAATATCCAAACCAGGTCAGTTTTGACCCAGTGACTTTTAGGGTGTGTTAGTTTAGAGCGTGTGTAGAGGTGATAGACAGTGCTGGAAACATAAACAACTAAACAACAGTCATTAGATTTGATTCAAACATGGCTAAACTCAGACATGTGCATGAAAATATGTATCCGGTTTAAATCAAGAACAAGAACACAAGAGTTGTTTTTTTTTTTTGTGTGCGTGTGTGTGAAGTAACCAAAACTGATCACACTTTGGAGGAAAATGTTGTCACAACCACCATTTAAGATAAAACATGCTTTATTTAATCCCTTGGGCACAGCAGTTATAATTTAGTTGTACACAACAAACATGACAAGTAGCTCAATAAAATAGAATACAGTATGAGCAAACAAATATCCTAACAAGGTAAAAACTAATCTGAAATCAGAATAAATACAATAAAGTAAAATAAGTATGAAATTAAACAAAAATATTGAGTAATAATATAGCAAATAATGCAGTAAAAGAAAAAAATAAAATTGAAAATGGCTTACTAAATGTAGTTAAAACAGCATACAAAATATCATATGACAAATTAAAGTGCCTCAGTTTAACAGTGTAAGTGTAGTGAACAGTGCAGTGCAATAAAGTGGCTCAGTGTGTGTTAAATATTGTGACAGGGCAGGGCTGAAATAAAATAAATACTCAAAGCATACTAAATACACAAAGTTTCATAATGTAAGTGGCAGTCTCACCTTTATCTCTGCAGAACTCTGCAGTGCTGTTTTCTTTTGTTTGCAGACCTGATTATGCTGCTGTTTGTCACTGTTTATGAATCAAAGGCAGCCACATGACATGTCAGTGTAGGTTTTCCTGTCTACTGACAGCATTCACATCATGCTTTCTTTCTATCAACATGGTTAGCATTTAGATCAATAAGCAAACAAAGTGCACTTAAATTACTTTGTCCTGTTTCTTTCCCTCTTCTGTTTCCTTCTGAATCCCGTCCCTCTCTTTACTGCTTTCTGAAGGTTAGATAACCTTTGCATCCATGAGTCGTGGTTAAAAATCAGGGGGTCAGAGACCAGGAAGCGACCAGGAGCACCTGACCTTCAGATGCACTGTCTGTGGCCTTTTAGTGCACCCTGAGGTGAAAGCAAGGACAGGGTGCCTTGTTTTACCGAAGAGCTGTGACGCTGCTAAGGGAGCAGAAGTCATGAAAGCGCAAAGAAACTTTGTGAGCTGAAACAGAACTTTTGGACGGATGGATAGATGGATGGATGGATGGATGGATGGATGGATGGATGGATGGATGGATGGATGGATGGATGGATGGATGTTTCAGATGAATAGACAGCTCTGAAGAAAATGGGGCTAAAAGGAAGAACCCCATGACAACAATGAAGTGAACTGCGGGGGACAATGAGAATTCTGAAAGTCTTCGATGCCCAAACCCTGTTCCAGTGAATTCTCATGCACACCTGCAGTGGATTCAATGATTAATACTTTTTATTTTATTATCACCTTTAAATTATGTTGCCAGAACAGCGCTGGTCAGCTGTGCGTGGTTCTCATAGACATAACTTTGCACTATGTTCTGTTACATGTATCTCCAATACAAAAACACGTGCTATGAGGTTTGGTTTTCCCTTTTTTTTTCTGTTGTAATGAAAGAGAGTACGCAAGGAGGGCACATGCATAGACTCAGGGTGAGTGAAAAGCTGTTACTTTCCATGATAGGTTCTCATTGTTTTGTGGTTTTTGTTTTTTTTTTTAAGTGAAGCTAGTTTCTGGTAGATCTGGTAGCCTTGTTCACCCTAAGAGATGTCACTTGTGGCTTTCACTGGAAAGTTTGGACTGTACATGACTCACTGGAGCATAAAGAATTGCCTGCTCATTATTTTCCTGTGACAAGAAATGCAGGAGAACATTGTGTCCATTAAGCAAAGAATGAGTACTGATGATTTCAGCTCTAAGGACTGAGGAGATGTGAGTTTGTGGGTGGAAGACTGGCCAAAATCTGCCTAGTGGATATGACAGTTAAAGTAGCTGTGCTAACTGCAGGCAGTTTTTGTTTTGTCAGTGTCTCAGCTAAGACTCAGCTTCATTTTTTTCCCCTTTTAAAACCAGTGGCCTCTGTTCTTTAGCTTCAGTTTGAATGCAAAAATCCTAAATGTCAAACACAAAAACCAAAATTAAAGAAATGGATATGACTGACAGCTGATGTTTTTTTTATGAGCATGCATTACCTGAATGACATTGCGCAGGATCATACCTAAATAGAGATTTGTGAAGTCACATTTGTTTGTTGACAATATACTGTTACTACTCCTCTAAGGTAAGTAAAAATGACACGATGAAAGCTTGCTGTGTATCCACTGTGGTATCTGTCACCATTCAGTAACATACAGCTCAATAATGCTCAGTTCAAATGTGAAAGTTATTTCAATTTTCCTGTTTTCATCAGACACATCAGAGTACATTTAATCAGTACAATAGTACTTTACGTGAGATTTTCCTGCTTTGCCTACTTGCTCCATTGTTACAAGGTAAATATTTTACTTTTTATTTAACTAATTTTATTTGATATTTTTCACAAATATTAATATACAATGTATATAAATTACAACAGATGGATGACAAATTGCAGGAGAGACCTGAACCCTTAATCCCTACAGTCAGGGGATCTGGTGGCTCTGTTACGCTGGCAAGGTTTGATGGCCCAATGGCTTGCTAGGAGATTTTACATTGGTTTTTTGCTTTATTTTATTTCCCGCTTGTTTATCCCTGGAGAAAATTCACAAATTATTCTGGGATATATAAGGTATTTATAATTATCAAATTTCTACCACCAGTAAGTCACATACCAAATAGGTAATCAATGCTGTATTCCAGTAAAGTAATTATGCTAAAATGGGCCACAAAATTTGGTACTTACGTTTTGATAATAATTTTGTGGCAGAAATGTAATAGTTCTATTCTGCTTTTACTATAGTAAAATTATAAGTGTCTGACTTTTAGTTGACACATAGTATCTACATTGTGTAATACAAAATGCTCTTATACAGTCAAACAGAGGAAGGCAAAAACAAACATAAAAGAAAAGAACACATACACACAAAACAGAGGATGCCCTTTTTTAAATTTAGTTTTCTAGCTTTATTTAGCTGCCTCCTAAATTAAGCATATCTTGCCTTTGAACACAAAAACCAGTCTAGAAAGTTAAGATATTGATGCTCCACCATCCTTCATTGTCTTCACCTAGATCAGCTTCCACCCCTATAATAGGCATTTGATTGTGGTTTTCACCAAAACCAACATATGACAAGGCTTTAAACAAAAATGTAAAAAGCAAAAAAAAAGTTTTTTAGTGCCATCTGAGCCATGAAGTCATAAAGATTTGTTGAACAATATTTTGAAAAACATTTAAAATATTTAACACAAACATCTAATCAGCCAATCACATGGCAGCAACACATTTAGGCATGTAGACATGGTCAAGATGGCCTGCTGAAATTCAAATGAGTATCAGAATGGGGAAGAAAGGTGATTTAAGTGACTTTGAATGTGGCATGGTTGTTGGTGCCAGACAGGCTGGTCTGGGTATTTCAGAAACTGCTGATCTACTGGGATTTTCACACACAAACATCTCTAGGGTTTACAGAGAATGGTCCAAAAAAGAGAAGATATCCAGTGAGCGGCAGTTCTCTGGGTGAAAATGCCTTGTTGATGTCAGAGGTCAAAGGACAATGGCCAGACTGCTTCGAGCTGATAGGAAGGCAACAGTAACTCAAATAACCATTCATTACTGCCAAGGTATGCAGAATAGCATCTGTGAACACACAACACGTCAATGCTTGAAGCTGATGGGCTACAGCAGCAGAAGACCACACCAGGTGCCACTCCTGTCAGCTAAGAACAGGAAAAAGGCTACACTTCACACGGCTGACCAAAACTGGACAATAGAAGACTGGGAAAATGTTGCCTGGTTTGATGAGTCTTGATTTCTGCTGTGACATTCGGATGGTAGGGTCAGAATTTGGCGTAAACAACATGGAATCATGGATCCATCCTGCCTTGTATCAGTGGCTCAGGCTGTAGGTCGTGGTGGTTTGATGGGGTAGGGGATATTTTCTTGGAAAACTTTGTGCCCTTTAGTACCAGCTGAGCATCATTTAAACACCACGGGCTACCTGAGTTGCTGACCATGTCCATCCCTTTATGACCACAGTGTACCCATCTTCTGATGGCTGCTTCCAGCAGGATAACATGCCATGCCACAAAGCTCAGATCATCTCAAACTGGTTTCTTGAACATGACAATGAGTTCACTGTAGTCAAATGGCCTCCACAGTCACCAGATCTCCAACAGAGCACCTTTGGGATGTGGTGGAATGGGAGATTCACATCATGGATGTGCAGCTGACAAATCTGCAGCAACTGTGTGATGCTGTCATGTTAACATGGAGCAAAATCTCTGAGGAATGTTTCCAGGATCTTGTTGACTCTGTGCCACGAAGAATTAAGGCAGTTCTGAAGGCAAAAGGGGGTCCAACCCAGTACCTAAAGGCCTGGTGACTGTATATTTGCGTGTCTTTTTTTTTTTAGCCATAATGTTATTTATATTTCCTTACATTTAAATTATTCTTATTTATTTCAATTCAAGTGAAAAAAGAACAGTTAGTTTTTACATCCAATATAAGAGAAGTTTGATTTTACATATTTAGTATAATTTGTAATGTGAGATAATGACCAGAGGAGGGGGCTGTCAGACTAAAAGCTCTGAAAAATGTGTAGAAGCATAAGCACTCTCTCTCTCTCTCTCTCTCTCTCTCTCTCTCTCTATATATATATATATATATATATATATATATATATATATAT
>VUQI01057844.1:0-18010 GCA_015106735.1 Paratilapia polleni
AAATTAAACTCATCTTTCTAAAAAATGTGGTTAATCCCAGTTAATTCATGATTTAACAAGGGGAGCAATTACTTTCTCACAGAGGGCCAGGTAGGTTTGGATATCTTGTTTCCCTTAATAAATGAAATTATATATATATATGACAAAGAGTTTTCTGATTCAACAGAATAAATTGCTTGGAATTCTAGTTTCAGTTGATGTTTTGTTTAACCTGATGTGCTGGTAGTATTCCAACCTGTACTGTGTATGCAGGTGCAATATAAAACTGTGTTGTGCCCCTCTTTCTCGTTTTACTCATTCTTATACATTTTCAAACATGGCAGTCTATAAAATTTGAATACTGAAAATTAGAAGACAAAGTAAAGAGATGATTTGTTTGGACATATGGGCTGCAAACAAGACAGAAAGAAAAGTGAATTCTTACTTCAGAGATCTAATAACACTCTTGGGGTCTAGTAGCAGATCTCTCAGCAGGATGCAGGACTCAGGACCAAGGCTGTTAAACTGCAGACTGAGGACAACAGAAACAGGCAGACAACAATTGCAACACACTCACACACCATACACATGCTGAAGGAGTATGTCCTTGTTCAGGAAAGAAAAAACAAATTGTTTTTATGTAATATAATATTAAGTTAATCGAAAATTGTGCAACCGATAATTAATGGATGACGAATAATGGAATCAGTCATTGGTGATTTGAAATGTAATATTAGGAAAGGCCAGTTTTCAGCAACCATCATTACTTTGTTCCAATGACACAGTGTTTACCTGCAGGTTTATCATGTCAAACCCTAACAGTATCATGTTTCTATGATAACATATGCTGGAAACTGATGAACTGATTCACATATGATGCAAGCTGGGACAGCATACACTGAGAGACACAACCAAGTGGCTGGGATAGTGCACGGGAACACGTGCGTTATATATGAATCAGAAGTCCTCAAGTGTCTATGGGGGACACATCCAAAAGTGGTTGGGAAGAACACGGTTATGGTCCAAGCAACTGCTGGCCGGCCAGCCAACCAGACATAGTGGTGGTCGACAAGGAGCAGAAGATTGCAGTTAGATGTGGCAATCCCAGAGAACAGCAACATCAGAAAGAAGGAGCACAAAAAAAACAACCAAAAAACTGAGAAGTACAAGGGGCTAAAGGAACAGCTGGAGCAGATGTAGAAGGTAAAGTCCAAAGTGGTCCCAGTGGTAATAGAAGTGTCAGAGCTGTAACACCCAGACTGGAAGAGTGGCTTCAGCAGATTCCAGGCACAACATTAGAGGTCTCTGTCCAGAAGAGTGCAGTCCAAGGAACAGCTAAGATACTGTGCAGAACCCTCAAACTCCCAGGCCTCTGGTAGAGGACCTGAGCTTGACAAACACACACATACCATTATATACACACATTCTGGCCACTTCATTAGGTACACTGGTTCAACTGCATGTTAACGCAAATATCTAATCAGCCAATCACATGGTAGCAACCAAATGCATTTAGACATGTAGACATGGTTGAGATGACCTGTTGAAGTTCATACAGAGCATCAGAATGCAGAAGAAAGGTGATTTAAGTGACTCTGAACATGGCATGGTTGTTGGTGCCAGACAGGCTGGTCTGAGTATTTCAGAAACTGCTGATCTGCTGGGATTTTCCCACACAACCATCTCTAGAGTTTACAGAGAATGGTCTGAAAAAGAGAAAATATCCAGTGAGCAGCAGCTCTGTGGGAAAAAATGCTTGGTTGATGCCAGAGATCAGAGGAGAATGGCCAGGCGGCTTCAAGCTGATAGGAAGCCAACAGTAACTCAAATAACCACTTGTTACAACCAAGGCACGCATAAGAGCATCTCTGAACGCACATGTCAAACCTTGAAGCAGATGGACTCAGCAGCAGAAGACTCCACCGGGCGACACTCCTATCAGCTAAGAACAGGAAACTCAACAAAACTGGACAATAGAAGATGGGAAAAATGTTACCTGGTTTGGTGAGTTTCTCTTTCTAATGCGACATTCAGGTGTTAGGGTCACAATTAGGCATAAACAACATGTCTGTGTAGGTTCTCAGTCATCCAGGTCATGGTAGTTTTAAGTGCTTGAAATGAAGGCAACTGGACTTCTTTTTGGTTTGTGAAGACGTTTCTCCTCTCATCAAAGAGACTTCTTCAGTTCTAAAGCAACTGATGGAGAGTCTGTGGTATTTAACCCCTGGTAGGTTGTCCCCTTGGAGGTCATCCTGAGAGTCGCTGACCCACCTAAGTCATAATATGACTGAACTAAACACTATGAATTGCTGCACCTGCTCACACACTCAGCTACAGGATTCAATCTGGTGTGAATGCCATGGGGTTGTTGCTTTGTGTTGAGACACATCATATGGATTCTGATTTTTGTGATCTTTATGGTCAACTAAACTATGATTCAACATGTAATGGTAAAGGCAATGTAACATGTAACACAAAATTAAAGCAGTGGTAGTAGCTTCATGCAATAATCCTCTTTCTTTAGTGAGGTCGTATTGTATTCTGCAAATAACAACAACACTTATCATGTCTTTCTCACTTGAGGCTCTGTGTGTGTCTGAAGGCAGGCCACAGCATCTGAAGCATGTCATTAGTCAGGAGGCAGGAGGACAGGTCCAGCTCTTCAAGGTAGTAACTAAAACAGAGCACCACAAGTCATTTTTAAGAATCAACAACAAAAATCAAATAGACAGCTTCTTTGTATTCCACATACAGAGCAACTCTGACCTTGATGCAACATCTGCACTATGCAATCTTACATCAATAATGACACCATTTTCAGAAATTCAGTACAGACATTCTGTTCACAGAAAAAATACTTATGTAGCTAAAAACACAAAGAAAACTTCTTTAAGATAAACCGTGATATTGTAATTCAACAGAAAATTTTGGATTTTTTTCCAACTGATGTCTATACAGTGACATACATGTGTCATATATGCCACTGTATAGACATGTATACAGACTCTAATGTAGTTCAGTTAAATCATAATTTACCTTGCAGGGGTGCACGAAAGCACAGAACTCAGTATGAAACATTTAAGTGGTGTCATACGAATGTTGGAGAGGCGGATCACTCTGATTGAAGCCAGAACCTCTGCAGTCACTCTGGGATTCTGGAACTCATACAGAAGGACCAACAGATCCATCAGCTCCTCTGGTGGCTGTGGCTTGTTAACCTCTAGTGTCAAATAAGAAAAAGAGACTATGAAAACCTAAGTAGCCATGTAGTCCTTACACCCAGAGTTTCTGCTTTTAGGTTTGATTTGTCCCAAATCACACTACACACTTACAAGTAAATGTGACCATTCTTGTGCCATTTCTTGTTGTCTCATACTTTGTAGAGTTATAAAAGATGAATATATAATGGTTTGTAACAGCTCCAGCTTTAGCAATTACACAGCATTACTATATATGTACACTAGGTTTTTTTGTTTCACAGAAGAAATATCTTAAATAGATATGCCTCATTTATATTAATTTTTGTGTTAGCATGGCATTTTGCAAACAGCACAACAATCGCAGTTGTTGTGGTTGGATTGCTGGATTGGATGTGGTTAGATTTAAGTAACATTTTAAACTATTTAATCATGAATACGTTTATTGTATAAAAGAACATATATGTTACCTCTAACAAGGTATTTCCTAATGGCATGTGTAATCTGGGCCACAGTGGTGCTTTGAATGCTGCAGCCGAGTTGTTGGAGAAGCACACGGTTACCATAGTGCAATAGCCCACCCATGAAGATGGGGTACAGCTCAAAAGGCTGGCATTCACTGTACTGCTGTGGCTGTGGGCCATGAACTCCGATAAGGCTTTGCTCCACCTGGTCCAGGACATCCTCGTTGTAGCTATCCTCAGTGCGAAACATCTCAGCTGCCATGGTTCTGGCAATGGTGCCTTTGTTGTGACTCCTGATTTTCTCATAGAACTTGGGAAAAAGCTTAAGGAGATTGAACAGTGCAAAGATTCGCAGGGGGATGAACTTAGAAAAGATGTTAACAAGGGCACTGACATCCTCACTTGCTTGCCCAATGGCCGCAGACACCTGCTTGGTGAACTTCTCCAAAGCTGATTTGTTCTCTCCCAGAACCACATAGAGAGCCGCCAGGTATTCTTGCATGGCTGGGACAGCAAACACATACTGCCTCTCATCATTCTCCCTTAGTTCTTGTGGTATATGTTTACCACTTTCTATGCAGGGAGCCAAGAAGAAGTCTAGCACATCAGTCCGGAACATGGCCAGCTGACGCAGCTCCTCATCTGTCTTGGTCTTCCCTCCGATCCACTGCTCTAGTTCCGCTTCTGAGAAGGATGTGCGTTTGTATGTCACACCTTCAAACGCAAGCTTACCAAGTGTACGTACAACATATAACATCAGAGAACTCTGGTGCTCTCGAATGGGCACATCCATCCCTGCTCCTGAGCCTAACACCTCACCCCCAAAGTTGAGCCTGAGGAAACTGGTGTATATTCCAGTTAGGGTGCGGATGGGGGCCTTGGCATTGGTGAAATGGAGGAAGTGTAAGGTTGCACATGTAAGCCAGCAGTAGGATGGGAGGAAACATGCAGCAGCCAGCTGGCTCTCTCTCTGGAGGTTGAGGTAAAGCAGTTCTACAAGAGCCTGGGCCTCTTGGTTATGCGCAGTATCACTCTGCTGTAGAAGGCGGCTGGTGAAGTACGCCCGCTGCCGTTCTGGGTCATTAAAGCCACAAATCTGTGCATAGCGACTGACATACTTCTGAGGGATACAGTCCAAAGCAGACAGTCTAGTGGTAACCAAGATGCTGGCCTGTGAAACATATATAGCAGACAACTCCATAAATACCAGTCACAAACACTGAGACTAACAGCTCAGCCAAGGCTGAAAATTCACTCCACACTATACATGAACTGAGCCTATTGATATCTAGATCCAAATTAGTTTGTTATATTTTCTTGAAAACATGATGACAATGTCTCTGATTTTTTTTTCTTATTTCAACTGGATATGTGTTTGTGCAGATGACATAAAATGCCCAATTTTGCTCTGCTTCACAATTCCAGGATCCAGATCTGGTTCTGGACTGACTCCAAATGTTAATCACTGGGCCAAATTTTCTAACAAATGTGTTCATAACCTTTAGAGTAATCTTGCTAAGAAACAGACAGACACACCCTGCGAATCACATAACCACCTAGGCAGCAGTAATAACAACAATCAAAAAATAATGTTTTTGATTTCTTAGGATACTTTTACAGACTCCTTGGTTTGTTAAACCTCAGTTACTTTTAATAATTTTGCTTCTAGTTCTAAAAAAAAGCCAGGTAAAAGAAATAAAAACATTACTGTAGTGTTCCACATGGTATATCGCTTATTCACTTTAACTCCTCCATCAAAAACTGTGGGAAAAGCTGTCATTAAATACCAGGTCAGAAGGTCAGATTAAGCCTGGAATTGGGGTACATGTCGGCTTTACCATTCGTTATAGATTTCATGATGAAAGCGACAGGGCACATCACGCCTCTGTCAGGCTTGGCAGTATGGAAAAAAAATCTTTGTCAGTATCGATATATATCACAATATAAATCAAATCACTAGTTCTTTCAAGCTTAAAGGTTCATTTTCACTCCTAAAGCGGGATTTATGGTCGAGCAGGGGTAGAACGTTCGCAGTCCTGCAGAGAGCTCTGTTGTGGAAGGGTCAGTGTACCAAGTGTGGTACAATCGGTCTGTGGGCTACCCTTGTTTGTGCTGCTGTTGGTCGGTCACCCAGCGGAGAAGAGCAAAGTTATAACATCCAAAGAGCTGAAGTGAAGCCGAGTGTTAAAAACAATGAAAAGTGTCCACTGCAGCCACTGTCTGTGCTTTTCACGCTGCATTTTGTGATCTTTGAAGTTTTTTTCAAGGCTCTCCCGTTACTGGTGAAATTCACTGTCACTCCCTTCCCTATTCTGGCCCACTTGTCAACCAATCAGCATTTGGCAGACGCATAGATCTATCCACTGCTCGTGCAGTTGGGATGGCAAAGAACTGGACGTCCCCCTAAAATTAATGAAAAGACAAGACGAAAACTGGTCAGGGAGGCCTCCAAGAGACCTACAGCAACACTGAAGGAGCTGCAGGAATTTGTGGCAAGTACTGGTTGTGTACAACATGTGACAACAATCTCCTGTATTCTCCATATCTCTGGACTATGGGGTAGGGTTGCAAGGGTTGCCTTTTCTGACAAAGAAAAACATCCAAGCCTGGCTACAATTTGCAAAAAAACACACCAAGTTTCCCAAAAGCATGTGGGAAAATGTGTTATGGTCTGATGAGACCAAGGTTGAACATTTGGTCCACAATTCCAAAAGGAACATTTGGTGCAAAAACAACACTTTACATCACCACAAGAACACCATACCCACAGTGAAGCATGGTGGTGGCAGTATCATGCTTTGGGTTGCTTTTCTTCAGCTTTGACTGGGGCTTTAGTCAAGGTGGAGGGAATTATGAACAGTTCCAAATACCAGTCACTTTTGGCCCAAAACCTTCAGGCATCTGCTAGAAAACTGAAGATGAAAAGGAATTTCACCTTTCAACACGACAATGACCCCAAGCATACATCCAAATCAACCAAAGAATGGCTTCACCAGAAGAAAATGAAAGTTTTGGAATGGCCCAGCCAGAGCCCAGACCTAAATCCAAGAGGAAATCTGTGGGGTCACCTGAAGAGGTGCTGTGCACAAGAGATGCCCTCGCAATCTGACAGATTTGGAACGCTTTTGCAAGGAAGAGTGGGCAAATATCGCCAAGTCAAGATGTGTCATGCTGATAGACTCCTGCCCAAGAAGACTGAATGCCGTGATTAAATCAAAAGGTGCTTCAATAAAGTATTAGTTTAAGGGCGTGCACACTTATGCAACCAGCTTATTGTATGTTTTTTATTTTTTATATTTTTACCCCAACAGATTTGTTTGTTTTGCAATTGAATTGTACAGGTTATAGGTCACATTAAAGGTGGGAAAAGTTTTGAAATGATTTATTGTGGTCTCATTTTTTTAACATCACAAAAACCTGCCATTTTAACAGGGGTGCGCACACTTTTTATATCAACTGTATATGACAATAAATAAGAAAACACATAATAGGTCCCTTTAACTACATTTTCTCTCTTATGATTTTCTAAATGTGTGTCCTTTGCTGCTCTGTGCCGGCCTTTTGGAACAAACCTGTTTTGGCAAACATGCCTTACAAATAAATTTGGCCTGACTTGACAATTTAATGCCAGAAAAATCTGTCCAGTAAAGCTGCCTCCTGTCTTATTGGCAATGAATGAGGTGAAAAAAGAGATTTAAAAGGTGAAAGGAAAGATTTGTGGCTGCCATTCTGCATCTAATGTGAGTAGCTGACATTCATAACACTTTTGTTATCAGCAAGTTTCTACATTAAGCTCAACTCTTGTACACACACACACACACACACACACACACAAAGCTTGTGTGTGTGTCCATTGTCTGCTGAGTGTGACTTGTTATTTCGTAACATGGCAAAGAAAAGGGTACAGTTGGTCGCCTTTATTTGGATTGGTAGACAGCTCTGAATAAAACATGGGATTTCACTTGCACATGTGTGGGGATGTGCGTTTTCATGACTCCCTATGTGCATTTATTAACACAAATGAGGAATGTGCTGTCATGCTGAAACAGATACCAGGTGTGAGCCAAAAACATCTTTCAACTGTAAATACAGCTGACAAATCAGCTTTAAAAGTTGCAAATAAAACAACTTATGATCACATTGCATCTTGAAAAAATTAAAAATAAAAAAAATCTAAATTATGCATTGAATTCTGTACTGCTTTTTATAACAGACTACTAACTGGATTAGTTTTCCACCACACTTATGATAAGAATTAATGTTCATGTTGAAAGTGGTAGTTTGAGGCTATGATACTGGCAGAGAGACAGCTCATGTTCTGAGGCTAGAATGATTTCTTCATTGTTACACTCTGATCTTAATTTGAAGGGACTGCCGCGCATCTGTCAAAGGATACACAGCCACTTCCAAAGTGTCCTCAAGCAAGGCAGCATCACTCCTACAACTGCAGGCGCTCTGCACTTTGGCTGACTGCTAATATTTCATATTTGTGAGTTTGTGTTTGTGCTTGTTGTGGATCTCTCTCCAAAAAAAAAAAATCCCCCACAAATTCCAATTACATAAAATGCTAAATGAGTCATTAATGAATCTCCAAATCAAATTGTAATCCACCATATCCAGCCCATCAATAAATCAGGCGCACCCTTCCTGCAATTACCCTCCTATGATCAGGGCAGGCTGCTGGAGGGTGCTTTGAATTATGGAGCTAATAGAGGGGGCTGTATCCTGGCCAGCAGGCAGCGTGTTTATACCTGGACGGAGCTGCAGATTAATTTGACTATCAATCTAACTAACAGGCAGAGAGAGAGAAAGCGTGGACACCGCTGCGAGCTGAGACATTCACACACACGTATGGACACATTTCTGTGCATGCGGGTAACTGAACTCATATGGTTATATATGGGCACATACATTACAACAAGCTGTATTTTAATGAGGTCTGTGTGTACAAAGAGTTTAATTCAAATATTTCTTTGAATGACATGAAAATACATTCACAATTTTTAAGTCGCAGCTTCTACATTAATAAGAGCGGATGCAAATGTGAGTCATTTTTAATGATTACAGTCCTTAGGTCCTTTTAAGCCATTTTGTGATTAAAAAAATAAAAAATCTACAGTGCATCAAAATGCACTGGAACCTCATTAAAAAGTCATTTCACTCTGATAATTACACTTGCTAAACAGAAGACACATACATGATCTCAGAGAGACATGCAGTAGCCCGTGTCGGCTCACTGACACATAAAAATTGTTCAAGGCGGCAGTCACTCTGCACAGCGTTTGCTTCGTGTTGTCATAGTGTGTGCACTGTGCCTATGCGTCCGCTGCTGTGTGTCTTGTGTTTAAGTAAAGCTACATGCTTTTCATGCTCTCCTTCATTTTAGCGTGTATGTTTCACTTGAGTGCTAATATTCTTTGATATGAACAGTCAGCAACCCTAACTTGTGAAGCGCAGATCAATACCTGTCACTACCGATAAGCAACAATGTGACCTTTGTCTTACAGTTTATATCGGGGAAAAAATGCTGATTTAAATGGTCACTATACTGTTTCTACATCTAGTATGCACCAGAATAGAAACACAGAAAAAATGACATCTACTATCCTAACACACAGGCATGTAATTACCATGTTTGATTGTCTTTTGGGTTTCCCTGGTTGATTTTTGCATTTGCACTAACCCATGACAGACACTTTTTGTGTTCTATAGTGTTCAATTCCCTTTGTAGCACAGATTTGTTTTGCAAAATTCCTCATAACCAGCAGTCCAATGTGAGTTGAAATAACAACACAGCTTTTTTTTTTTTTTTTTTAAAGCACATTGCATTTAATTATCAAAAAGTAATTGCCTGACGTCAGTCTGGAGCTTTGGGGCCATGGAACATTTGCACATATGCTTTGCACACTCACCAGTTGTATTTAACAACAAGGCTGGATTATAGAGTCACATGGTCCATGCTTACTAGAACAACAAAATCCTAAAGATGCACTTGAGCACAAGTGTTCACCTATAAACAGAAAGATTATAAATTTTGCACATTAACAAAGTATGATGAAGTGACTGACCTTTTTTTTTAAGCTCTGCAGTTTCTGCAGGTTATAAATAAGGAAATAAAAACTAGTACAATTACTGTAGTGTGGGGATTAGCTTGTGTTACCGACCCAGCATGAGAGCCAATGTGTGTTTTAGCAGTGTCTGCAGTCTCCTATCCAAGGTGACTCCACTGAGTGTGTGTGTGTGTGTGTGTGCTTATGTACATTATTTGTGTTCAGAACCGAGTCAATTTATCCCTAGGCATGTTTACACAATGAGTTTGTTGTGCAGGCTTCATTTTCTGCAAAGTTATTCATGTGATGTGCTGATCATGGGTTATATTCATGTAATTATATTTATGTGAACATGATATAAATATATCTCTGAATAGGTATATGCTTTCACTGTAATGTACAGACTACTGTTCTTTACATCAGGCTGTTTATGAACTGTTAATTCAGTTAATTAACAGTTAACTGTTTTTTTTCCTATTAGTGCTTCACACTGCTTCACATGTTCAGTGATCAACAGGTGGCGGTAATACACCCTTCATGATATATACACTTTTGCTGACTAACTGAAACCTAAATTTACTGGGAACTTTTAATTGCAGCAATGTCAGCCCTAGACGATGAATTATAGTGTTAATTTAGGCTGGGTTAAATGTCAGGACAGGTAAAAAGACTTTTTATATTCCCAATAAGTCAACAAGCTGTTGGTTGTCTGACACCTCAGGATAGTATGCTGGGCTTTTGGGAAATTAAAATGGAAACAAAGACTCATAGATCTGATTGTACTATTAAGTCGTTTCTCTTATTCCTTTATCTTGTGTCCCAGGTAAAGTCAATTGTAAATAAAAGAAATTTTGATGGTAATATATGCTCTAAGAATACATTGAATGCTGTTAACTGGGGACGTTCCTTTGCTAGTCGTTTAAACAACAGAAAAAAAATTTGACTAGTCGACTAGTGTAAAAAAAAGAAAACTCTCAGAAAACATTTAAAACTGAGCACACTTTAAATGGATGAACTCAAATAATTTGTGCCGCACTTTGCGCCGTGTATAACGTTGCAAACACACACAGTGTCAGATTAGTTTGCAGAGTTTGGCTAACCTTAGCAGCGCTAGCAGCAGCGGCTTTGGTTTCTTTCATGCTAGCATCCAAACCCTGGTGCAGAATATGGTTGCTTGGTTATATTCCAGTTTATTCTGACAAACCCGACATACAGCTGCTCACTTTTTACATGAAAGTACTGCAGAACAGTGCAGCATGGCTGTCATCTGTTGACTTTTCGCTTGCTTACAACTTACATTCACAAAGAGAGCGAGAGAGAGCTCTAACCTCTTTGAACCGGTTATTGTCGTTGTACATTAATAAAATAATACGTTTAACCAGCTAGTATTTCTGGCACCGACTAGCAAGGGCAGCAACTTTTAAATGTCTAGTCTACTAGTCACGCACATCCCTAGTGTTAATTGCCTTTTGTATCTAAAAACATGCTGATCAAAGAGATTGCAAGGCTTTGTTTGTATTTTTCAGGCTTGCCTTCTCTTTGTCTTGTCGTTTTTGTATTCAAAACACTACACAGAACAATATGGCACACCTCATGTTGACAGTGATGTAGTTGTGCCATGCCATCCAGCCTTTGTCTTCAGTATTCTGCAGAAGTTCCAGACTAGCTAGAACACTTCAAAATTTGTGTCCAGTGCCAACATGAAGGGGCCAGTGGAAGAAACTGTTTGTTACGCAGCGAGGCCTGATATGTTTCGAGGTGAGTCTTCAACCAGCCAGAAACAGCTCAGTGGCTTACTTTAACTTCAAGTCAGCAGCATGCCACCTGGAGTTTGTCATTCTGGTCTCTGAGCCCTCCTGTTCACTGTCAGCAAATGAACGACAAGTTGTCCTTAATGTCACTACTAAGGACAGAAGATGTAAAATGTCTTTTACAGTACATATAGGAGGTGGTGGGTAAAGTCATTTAACTCATTTTGGTCTTTTTTAAAGCCTTACACTTCCAAGTATCCAAATGCAGGATACCACTGGGCCACAAGAAATGATTCAGATGAACCATCTTAAGATAACTCGTGCTCAGTAAGCCTTTAATGAGTGACTTTGCAGATCATAGTCTAACTGTTCCTTAAGGACACACAGGCAAGATGCTGTGAGGATCAGACTTCCACTTTTGCTTTACAGAGTAGTGTTTCTAACACTGGAACAGTGGCACACAGCTTGCTTGGTTTACACACTTTCTCCTCTGCCCTTCTTTTCACCCTGTCTTAGCCCCTTCCTCCATATCTCTACCAAGTCACATCATATTTCAGAGCACCTTAAAACCCCTTGAACATCAAAGTGTCAAAACCAAGGCTTTACTTCTTTTTTTCGTTTTCAAAAGACTGGCCAGAGCAGCAGGCATTGGCTCAACATGGCATGCACTGGCACATGTTAGCCCATATTGGCAAATGACTGGTGCCGACTCAGTGGCTGCCAAGTCACTGAGGACTGCCAAAGAAACTTCAAATGACCGTTCTCTCCTTCTCTGCACCTATTTCGCTCTCTACTCCTCTCCATTTTACTTTGTTACTGCCACTGTCATTTTCACTCTCTCTCCCTCTCTGTCTCTCCCTCTCTTCATATCTTTGTTTCTTCCACTCACTGTCTTTATCTCCTGCTTGGAGTCTGGTAATCTGATGAAGAGAAAGGTTAAACATTTGGCTGGCATTAGAAAACACCCTTGTGACAACTTTGTGTGCGTTTCTCGTGTGTGTGCCCACAGAGTGTAAGCTTTATCCTCTAATGCAAAGAGAGACAGGTGGTTCAGCTTATCACAGGGGAATAGCTGAGAAAGAAAGTGTGGCAGAGAGAGGTTCACATAAAGAGAAAAAAAAAAAAGACACAAATGAGAATCCAGTCTTTTATTTGACTTCACCAGCAACCGCAAATAGGTGAAAGTGCTTGATGGAATGTGAGATGGGGTAATAGCGGTGAAATTTTAGCAGAAAAACAGCAATTTATTTTGTGCAGTCAACCACCCATTAGCATGCCACCAGGAAAAATGTGTCAAAAAACAAAATTACTTACCGCCTTCCAAAATTACATATTTAAGTGTTTACTGATCTGCCACCTCAGTGTTTTAACGTTTGGTTAGGTTTCGGAATTTTAACTATTTGTCAAAGGGTTAAAGAAAGTTGGCATATTTAAGAAAAACCAACATAGGTGTTTGGTCACAGAAGGGTTTTCAGCTGAGGGCCCAATTGTTAAAATACAGATTGCATGTCCAGTTATTCACCCTGAACTCCTCTCTAAGGGTTTTTTTTTTCAGACCACAAAAAGTCGTCTGTCAGGAAAAATGTCAACATGGGCCCTTTTCGTCTAGATAGTTCAACCCTGTCTTCTTGAGATTATGTTCATATGATCTGAGTAAAATATTCACTGACAACTTAAAATGTCAGTATTGCATTTCACATTTCATGTGCTGTCCAGAAACATTCACTGTTGCAATACATATCTAATTAGAGATAGCAAGGAAAGCATGATTTAATTAGCCCCATTACTTGGTAAAAAAAAGAAAAAAGTAAGACAAACTATGGTCCTGGTAACTTGAACATACGATTGCACGCATTGCAATACTTCAGATGAGAACCTTGTCTTCAGTGTCAAACTCCTATAGATTTGCAAGCCCAACATCCACCCAATGATTTCACTCTGTTTCCATTCAGGTAAAAAATATCTTAATACAATCTCTGTTTGTTTGTTTGTTTGCCAACTCCTCCTACTCGATCAGGAGTTGAGCAATCAAAATTGGCACACAGGTACAGCTTAGGCCCCTATTATAATCAGGTATTATAATGTCATCATGTTGCCTAGAAACCACCTATCAGTGGGTAAAAAATCAATTTGTAGTGTTTATGCACCTATAACACCTTATGAAAGCATTGCATCATTGTAATTTCATAACAATAACATCTAATTCATTTCCACAAAACTTTCATCATGCATGATGCGTTATGACATCATCCTGTTGCCTAGCAACCACTTACCAACAAGCTAAAATCACAGACCAAACAATACTTCGGCATGGCACAGAGGACATGTTAAGATGGTTTTAGGTACTCATAAGTACTAAAGACCAAAACTATTAACCAATCCTTTTATCATGTTTGTGTGAATTTTAAATCACATGGGGAAAAGACACACAAATAACCAATAACAAAGTTATCATTGTCATTACTGTGAGCACTCTCCTCGTTGAAATGGGTGTACATGCAAAGATCAGAAAAGGAGACTGAGAACTCCAAAGTACCTGACTCCAAAGTAGTGACAATATCCTAAGTGGTTTGTGTTTGTTTCTGTTATAGAATGCAAGTGCAAAATAAGTTAATAAGTAGCAAATCAAATCTCTTTTTCATTCTGTTTTCCATCTGGTCACTCCAGTCTTCTATTTTTATTCTGGGCTTGTTTTGCCTTATTTTTGCTGACTACAACTCCAACAACATAACTTTGCTTTTAAAAATCACACAAATACCCACTGTTCACTCCAAAGGGCAACCACTGCTTGCTTTTTGTGTGGTTGTACACAAGTTGCAGTAGCCACAAGTTCTGTGTTTGACCAATGAGCAATAGTAATAGTTCTTGGGTCATGAGGAAGTTTACTTCTACAGCAGGGACTTCTGGGTACCAAGAACAATGCCTGATCAACAGATTGACAGGAAGTTAACCAGCTCAAGATAGCCGGTGTGTTGGCCAGCAAATCCAGCTGACCCTACAGCCAATCCAATATTCAACCATGCAATCAGAAATTCAGAGCACTGGCCAAACTTGTCCGTCATTCAGCTAAACTGCCAGCTACCCAATCTGCCTGTCACTGTGCCGACAGACTGACCCACTGCTGACCCTACCTAGCCAACGGTCCTGCCCTGCCAAGATGCCACCAAATGAAACAACCTCTCATCCACCTAACTGCTCGGCCAGCCAACCACAATTCACAAACTTTTCACCTCAGAGGCCAGCCAGCCAGCATTTCAACCAGCCTAGTTACTAATTTTCCCAGAGAACGCGTTGCATTTCCATCCAATGTGGTGTGTTGAAGTGAAGAATGGGCAAAGCCAGAGGCATGAAATCTTTCTTCTCATGCTACCTTGTTCACTATCTAACACTTATTATTTTGTTCATTCAGAGTCCTTCTCTCCATCATTTTGTCCTCTGTCATTCTCATTCTTCACCTTCATCTGTGTGTGCCTCCATCTACTTCTTGATTCCTTTTCTGCCTCACTCTGAGAGAAAACCAAGTGTTGCAGGATAGAGGTTTGGTGCAATGTCTTTCCTGCAGCGTTACAGCCTCAAAAGTAAAGTGAGACCTCTTGCTGGGT
This sequence comes from Paratilapia polleni, assembly GCA_015106735.1. NCBI lineage: Eukaryota > Metazoa > Chordata > Actinopteri > Cichliformes > Cichlidae > Paratilapia > Paratilapia polleni. The sequence goes on from VUQI01057844.1 coordinate 15,044, forward strand.
ATATCAATTTCTTTCTACATGATGCCTGTGTGTGTGTGTATGTGTGTATGTGTGCCATAGTCCTAATCATAGTGTGCGTATGGAGGGTCTTGGGCAGTCGCTGCATGCTCTCTCTCCCTACTGAGGTCCTTATACCTGCAGAGAAAATGGATTTTTGCTTTTCTTGTCCCCTCTCCTTATTTCTCCATCTCTTCCAACTCTCTCCCTCATCTCTCTGTATAATTCCATCTTCTCTCTATCAGCCTTCCTCTGTTTTTCTCTCCTTCTATTTACCCTTTCTCCCCACCCCTCCAATTTAACTACTTTCTCCTTGACTCTCTCTTTACCCTCTTTTCACTCTTTCTCTTTCCCACCCACCTGCTTTCATTTCTTCTGCTCTCTCCCTGTGTGCATCTCTCTTTCTCTGTGCCTCATGTCTTGGACAATGTTATTTTCCAGTTACTGTCTCATGAGAAGGAATGTCACTCCACTTTTAGTGCTTGTTCACCTATACTTTTTTTAACGGTGTCTCTAGGTAGCCCCCTCGTTGTAGCTCATGCAAACCCACCCACTACAACACACAGACACACACACACACACACAAGGGATCTGCAGAGGTTTATAAATCAACAGATAAAGGACAGATCCCAACATATCAGTATGACATGAAGCATATAAACTGCAGGGGCTGTGGAGAGGGACTTCAATAAACCTTTATCCTACAGGAAACAGTCTGTGAGCCCTTTGAGATTTCTGCATAAATTTGACCTAAAGTAGCAGTTAATTCAATGGTGAAATTAGAATCAGAATTTCTATCAATTGGATGATAGAAGTAAGTGTAGCCTTTAACATTTATGTGGCAAGCTTATTAACACACTTAGCATATATGCATCAACATTGTGATTCAATCGGAGTTGGGTTTTTTTTCCCAGTATTTCAGTATCCCAGTATTTACTGGGATACTGAAATACTGGTCTCCAAGTGCTCAGGAAAATATCTGACTCTATAGCTGATAAATCCTCCTCTCTGTTCACCAGGTTGTCACTAACTTTGACAGTCTGTTGTCTGTTTGATGAGAAGGTATTGAACAGTGGATTCTTATTTATTTATTTATTTTTTGGGAGTTTTCTCTCCGCAGCAGCTGTGAGAATGAACCAAAGCAGTGAAGCTGCGAGCTTGTCAATTAAGTAATGAAACTGAAGCCATGGAAGCAGCACATTTAGGTGACAATTCACAACAGATGTATCCTTCACACTGTCACAGTGTTTCCACCCAATCATTTGATAAATTGTTAATCTAATTTTGGGCACTTCAACAAAAAGTACAAACATACAATGCAGCCAGCTGCAAAGCTTGAGGTAGGCTCAGGACATATTCAATGAATTAAAGAAGCCCTGCCTCTTTGAAGAGGTTATGAAAAGGATCAGTGCGGACTGTGAATGGCAATTATTTTGCCTTAGGCCAATAGAGTACTATCGTGTATTTGAGAATTCGACTTAGAGTTTTCACTTTTTTAAAACAAGACATGACAAGTAGCTCTAAAGATTTTTTTCCATCACAGAGTTTTTCTTTTTTTTTTGGATCTTGTATTCGGACTGGTTCCTGTGTGAACCACATTGTGCCAGTGAGAACTGTCTGGGAAAGAAAAGACACCCTTTTGCTATGAACTGGGCCAGCACACACAACACCATTACATTTGCTATTCGAAAACATATTTTCACAACCCACAGGATCCCGTCAGTATAGGGGTTGGGGGTTCCATTTTTTTGTTTCTTAAATTTGTTACCAGTCTGCATGTACAGTGCAGTGTGGCACATCACTGCATTGGAGGTAGAACAGTAACAGAAGAAGCCAAAAGGAAAACAAAAAAGAAAGTTTCGTAGAAAAGCTCATCACTTTCTCCTTGACCCTCTCTGTCACGGCTTGTTAATTCACTAAAGATGATATAGATATCTTATCACACACATCTATCACTACTGACAAGCACAAGGTTTAGAAAGATTAATGGAGGGATGGATTGTTGAGAGAAGGGAGCGCTATAGATGAATGGTCAAATGTACACAGAAAGAGAGAAATTGGGGATACAGACTAATATGAATAGGTTTCTCATTTGCAAACAATAAAGTATCTACAATGTAAATGCTACAATGTAATGATAGCTTAAATATGTTCATTTTTCAGATTGGTTTAAAACAGACTGCTTGCAACTTGTAAAATTAATGTTTAATAGTAAGTAAATGGGTGCTGTATCTTTGCATTTCTAAACTTTCTACAATCCACTCTATACATCTGTTGGATTTGGCTAACAAGATACAACATATTCCTGTAAGAAGCAGCAATTAGAAGCTGTAATAAAGCCAGCAGAGACTGCACAAAGTTACCGCTTGCTCTTAACACCAAAAGTAGGATAAGTATGTATAGTATTCCCACTGTATGACACTGTGCAGATATTAAATATGTGCCAGATTTGTTAGCTTAGTGCTTCATATTATTTCACTAAAGACTGATTAAATAACTATTAATTATGTGATCATGATTTATCAATTGTACATTATCATGGAAGAAAGAATCTACAGAATAAAAACAAAAACAATGTGAGAATACCAAGATCACTGAATTCAAATGCTTCAATCCACTCCTTTCATTAACAGACATCAAACTAATAACTAAAGCTCTGACCACAGTTTGATAAACTGCTACACAACTGTGTCACAAACACAATGAAACATGAGCTGTTTTACAATAAAGAAGTACCTGTCATTGGAAAAAACTCGAGTGGCCATATAAGGCTAACTTCAAAAGTGAGTCCCTATAGACTTCCATGTCAAAATGCTTAGCCTAGCAGCAAAAAAAGACTTTGGCCTTTTTGGTGGGTGATTCTTATATATATACTTAGCACAAGAAGTAAGGAAATTTATGTTTGGTTGATTATTTCTTTGTTGTAACAATACTTCTTGGCAATAAATCTCATACTGTTGGAAAGCCTGT
>VUQI01057859.1:0-11607 GCA_015106735.1 Paratilapia polleni
ACAATTCCTCTGCAGATGATCAGTCAGCTGTTTTGTAACTACTCTTTCAAGAACTTTAGAAATAAAAGGAAGGTTAGAGATCGGCATAATTAGCTAAGACAGCTGGGTCAAGAGAAGGCTTTTTAAGTAATGGTTTAATTACTGCCATCTTAAAGGCCTGTGGTACGTAGCCCGTTAATAAAGACAGATTGAGTATATTTAAGATTGAAGCATTAATTAATGGTAGGACTTCTTTGAGCAGTCTTGTAGGGATGGGGTCCAATAGACACGTTGATGGTTTAGAGGAAATAATTATTGAAGTTAATTATTATTGAAGTTACTAGGGCACAGCTCTGAATGACCAGTTGCTACAAGGTCCGAATCTCACCAGCACCCTCCTTGGAGTCATCACTAGGTTTAGGCAAGAGAAGGTGGCACTTACGGTGGATATCGAAGCGATGTTCCACCAGGTCAAGGTGCCAAATGAAGACTCTGACCTTCTCCGGTTCCTCTGGTGGACATCTGGTGACATCAGTCAAGAAATGGTGGAGTACAAGATGGTGGTACATTTGTTTGGTGAAGCCTCATCTCTCAGCTGTGCTTGCTTTGCTCTGAGAAAATGTGCAGAAGACAGCAGAGATCAGTTCAATAAACAAGCAGTTGATACAATACTATACAATTTCTACATGGATGACTGTCTAAAATCAGTCTGCTCAGAGGAAGAGGTGGTATTGTTGTACCACACTTTGCGAGCTGTATCGGCAAAGGGCGGATTTAAACTCACCAAGTGGGTAAGCAACAGTAGAGCTATGCTGTCTGCTATCCCCGAAGAGGAGAGGGCAACAGAAATAAAGGACCTTGACTTAGATCTTGATGTGCTTCCCATAGAGAGAGCTTTGGGAGTACACTGGTGTACCCAGTCTGACAGCTTCAGGTTTAAAGTCATCATCCCATACAAGGTTCCCACCAGAAGAAACATCTTATCCATTGTGAGTTCTGTTTACGATCCACTGGGTATCTTGGCACCGGTCGTGCTTCTGGCTAAGAGAATCTTGCAGGAGCTCTGCAGACTGAAGCTAGGTTGGGATGTTCCAATACCTGATGAGCTTGCTCATAAGTGGTCGACAGAGATTCTTGAGTTTGTGGGCCTCAGTGTGTCTAGGTGCTTCAAACCTGCGGGTTTCAGTGAAGCAGTATTCATCCAACTGCATCACTTTTCTGATGCCAGCGAGGAGGGGTATGGAACTGTTAGCTACATGCTACAAAGGAACAGCAGTAACAAGGTCTGTTGTGCATTTGTCATGGGGAAAGAAAGGGTAGCTCCACTCAAACCCATAACTATTCCATGCATGGAGCTCACAGCTGCTGCCATGGCTGCTCGAAAGGATAAAGTTTTGAGATCAGAACTTCGGCTGCAACACCAGGAGTCAGTTTTCTGGACAGACAGCACAATGGTGCTGAAGTACATTGCAAGCAGAACAAGCAGGTTCCGCACTTTTGCAGCGAACAGAGTGCAAACCATCTTGATGATTTCTGAACCACATCAGTGGAGATATGTTAATACCTCACTGAACCCTGCAGATTATGCATTGAGGGGACTCAAGGCAAAGGAATTCACCCAAAACCAAACTTGGTTACAGGGGCCTGACTTTCTCACCAAACCTATGGAAGACTGGCCAGAAAACCTGCATCACTCGGGGGACTTATCCACAGAGGACCCAGAAGTAACGAGCACTGTGGTCGGTGCTACTGCTGCTGAAAATCAGACGGATGCAGTAGTGGAGTTCATAGAATACTTCTCTTCCTGGATTCCATGCCATTGCCCTCCTAAGGCAGTGGCATGGATTCTAAAGGTTAAGAGCATTTTGCTGAGCTTGTGTAGTAAGAGGAAGGAGTGGAATGCTACTTAGTCTCCGCTTGAGATTGCAAAAGAGATGAGAAAATTTAAGGCAGGCCTCTTGAGAGCCATCCCATGTAAGCTCACAGTGGCAAACCTTGGAGAGGCAGAACAGGAGATTCTTCACCACTGTAAAGGAAAGACCTTCTCCAATGAAATCTCTGCACTTCAGAAGGGTGAAAGTATTAAAAGGAGCAGTAGCCTTTTTAAGCTTAATCCAGTCCTCCTAGAGGGCATTCTCAGAGTAGGAGGAAGACTTAGCAGAGCTGCTATGCCTGAGGAGTCGAAACAGCCAGCAATCTTGGACAAGGATCTTCATGTTGCAAAGTTAATCATAAGAGAGATCCATGAGAGATTGGGGCACAGTGGTCGCAATCCTGTGCTCTCCAAGTTGCGTACTAAGTATTGGATCCCAACTACTATTAGGAGAATCTTGTCCAAGTGCCAGGAGTGTCGACTTTCACATGGACCTGCAGGAAGCGAGGAAGGAGTATGGTGTCATTTTTACATGCCTGGCAATCCATGCTGTACATTTAGAGGTAGCGTGTTCACTGGATACAGACTCCTTCATAGCTGCTCTTCGCCGTTTCATAGCTAGAAGAGGCCAAGTATAAATCCTACACTCAGACAATGGGACAAACTTTGTTGGAGCTGAGTGAGAGCTGAGAAAGGCTATTGAAGAGTGGAACACATCCAAAATTGAAAGTACTTTACAGCAAAGTGATATCCACTGGATTTTCAATCCTCCCACTGGCTCCCACCATTGAGGAGTCTGGGAGAGATTGATTTGGTCTGTAAGGAAGATCTTGAGCACTACCGTGAAGCTACAGGCACTTGACGATGAAGGTCTACACACCTTGCTATGTGAAGCAGAGGCGATTATCAACAGTCGACCTATAGCCAAGGCATCCAGTGATCCAAATGATCTTGATCTTTACGCCAAATCACCTCTTGCTCCTCAAGACCAAACCAGCTCTCCCCCCTGGCTTATTCGATAAGCGGGATCTCTATGCATGCAAGAGGTGGAAACAGATACAATATATGGCAGACATATTCTGGAAGCGATGGACAAGAGAATATCTGCCACAGTTACAAGAACGGCACAAGTGGTCCTATCCATCTCGTAATTTTTTCCATTGGAGACATCGTGTTGATCGTCGACGACTCAGCTCCACCTAACTCCTGGGTCACAGGAAAGATCATCCAGATAATGCCAGACAGGTTTGGGTTGGTTCGTCGGGTCAGGGTCAAGACCAAGACCAAGACCAAGACCAACATACTGGACAGACCCATTACAAAGGTTTGTCTCTTCCAGGAAGCTGAATGAGGCAGGGGCTCTACTACCTTCTATCGAGATGCTATGTTATAATATTATCTATGTGCTAGTGTAATAGTTGAAATAAATGGTACGTCAAGTACAGAAGAAAAGAGGACTATTTACACAGAAAGACTAATTCGTTTGGCTCCAGATGTTTACATATTAGTAATTGTCTCTAGGTAAGAGCACAATTAGGGGCCGGTATGTAGGAGACAAAATACCTTTATCTAGATTTGGTTCTGCATTGGTTCATACAAATTGATAAATGCATAATTTCATTTATTAAGTTCATGGATGAAGAGTCATGTTATGTTATGTATTCATTTCATGTTTTATATTCTGAAAGGTTAAATTCTGTGTAGGTTTGTTTGAATGGTTACTAACACTTAAGGGACATGCCCCTTCCGTTAATTGGAAGCATAGGGAAGCAGGACAGTGTAGCATGGAGTTGAGGGGTCAGTATCTACCTAGCCACATGGTTTTCTTACTGTAGAACACTTGCTTATTTGGAGGAATGTAATGTTGACTATTCTTCTCCTGTAATAGTAAACAAGCTGTGGATTAAAATTTTGTTTATTATTTACAACTGAGTTTCGCGGAAATTTTACCTAAGTGACTGTACACGAGTAATGCCAAGGTAACTAAGGAACCTCAACCTCCACACACACAGTACTGTGCAAAAGTCATGAGCCACCTGCCATTTTATTATATTTTGCTAGGAAAATTAAAAATATATGCAGTGGTTTACTGAAACATGTGCAAACATATATGGAAATACAGTATATACTGTAAGGCAAAAAACAGAGTTTGTATACAGGACATTCAAAGCTCTTCTTCAGATGTTGGCTGCCTTTTGTTCTGTTCTCTGTTAACATGATCCCACACTGCTTCAGTAATTTTGAGGTCCAGGCTCTGGGGAGGCCAATCCATCACTGTTCCACTGTTTTTCTATCCGGGTATGGTTTTACTGCATTGGCAGTGTGTTTGGGATCATTGTCATGCTGAAAAATGAAGCTGCCAATCAGACACTTTCCAGATGGTATTGAGTGGTGGATCAAAATCTGATGGTACTTTTCTGTATTCATAATTCCATCAATTTTGACGAGATCTCCAACACCACTGGCTAAAATGCAGCCCCAAACCATGACAGAGCCTCCACCATGTTTTACAGATGGCTGTAGACACTCACTGTTGTACCTCTCTTGACCTCCTCCATACATACTGACAACGATTTGAACCAAAATTTGGATTCATCACTCCATAAGACCTGTTGCCACTGATTTTCAGTCCAGTTCTTGTGTAATTTGGCATACCTCAGCCTTTTCTCCCGGTTTTCCCTTTTTAAGAATATTTTCTTGACAGCCACCCTTCAACTGAGACCATTTCTGATGAGGCTTCAGCAAACAGTAGATGGATCAACTGAAGTGCCAGATGTATCTCTCAGGTCCTGTGTCAGGTCTTTGCTGGATTTTTTTCCTGTTTCTTAAGGACATGACTTTCAGATACTGTTCATCTACTATAATAATTTTTCAAGGTTCTCTCCTTCCTCTGATAATTTTAAAGCCTGACACTTCTTCTTTTGTCCTCCACTTGTCCAGTTTCCTCAAATTTTATTAAGGACACACTGCACACCATGCCGAGATATGCCAGGTTTTCAGCTAATAGCTCTTTGGGAATCACCTTGTTGATACAAATATACTATTTTATGGCTGTCAAACTGTGTTATCTTTGGCATTTTTTGTAGATTCAACTAAAGAAATGGGAACAAATGATGTGTTTTTTGCAAAAGGCTGCTAGTAGCAAAGTGTCTAAAGATACAATTAAGATTGGTTCTTTGCTAAGTTGTCTGTTATGTGTAGACACAACACTGGTTCATCCCTTGAGTTAGGTGCCTTTTTTTAAGCTTGAATGATTCATAGGTCAGTGTTAAGTGGCTTAACCAATGTCAAAAGAAAACCTTTGAAAGACCTTCAAAAAGCCAGGAGAACTATCGCTCAAGACCACCTTAAAAATTATAAAAAAAGTTTGGCTCTTTGGAAACAAAATATAAAGAAATAAAGGATGGTTCAAGACTTTTGCACAGTACTGTAAATCCCTCTACAGACATGCAAGATAGATCATGGGCTCTGTCGTGTTGTGCAAAATGTCCTGGTCATAATCCATGCATGTGTGCAGACACAGGACGCTTGTGCTGGCTTGCTGGCCATGTGATTATCCAGCACTACTTACAGAGTCAGTACTAGGCAGACAGAGGTACAGAAAGAGGGAGAAAGAGTGGGTGGGGCCAAATTGGAGAGATAAATCCACAGAAACAGATGGGCCAATGGAAGTACAGGGCTGATAAAGTGAGAGGAAAAGAAGACAGGGAGGAAGACGAAGAAAGACATCTTCTAGTCCTGACGAGGAAGGATTCTTAACAAGAAAGCCACAGGATTAAAATATGGCCCTGATATTTTTAAACAGAAAACTAACTCAGTGTTTTCTTTAACAGGATCTTACTGAAAATATTTTTTGGTTTACCTGCTTCCCCTGCTTTGGGGGGGGTCACAGCCTAGCTGTTGCACTGGACCTGCTGAGGAAAACACAGGGGCGGAGGAGGGGCACCCGGAGGAGACGGGGTGCTGCCAAGTCGAGCAGGAAGCTTGAGCATAGACTCCGTGGAGTGATGAGGACGGCCAGGCGGGCGAGCAATGTGGAGGTTCCCTCCTTCCTCCGACAGCTGGTGAAAGAGACAGAGAAGATGGTCACCTTCTTCTTCAAAGGGGGATCCAGGGAGACAGGACCTGGAGAGGAGGACAATTTGGATGAGGACGATGCAATGCCCAGCCCGTACCTAGAGCGTCCCATTTTGGAGAAGCACGTGTCAGAGGGGGGATCTCATTTGGGGGTGAACTATGCTGTGGCGAGCATGCAGGGTTGGAGGGCTCAGATGGAGGATGCCCACACCTGTATGCCCCACTTGAGAGGAGAGCTGGCAGACTGGGCATACTTTGCTGTTTTTGATGGACACGCAGGCACCACAGTGGCACAGTACTGCGCCAGAAACCTGCTGGATCATATCCTGACTACAGGTACAAGTTAATCTCTGACTCTGAATCAAAATATTTAAGATAGTTAGAAATATATATTTAAATCTAGACACCTGTAAAGAAGCCCCGAAAATGCTTTTAGTTTGTTTGTTTGGAAGGAATACACTTCCATTTTTTATGACTTTAACCATCAACATAGAGACTTTAAATGCACCTGCTGTAGTTTGCTTTGGACCTAAGCATCTGGGAGATTAATATAATTTAATATTGTGCAAGGTAGAACCAGTCTGGCACGTCAAATGCTTTTAACAAAGTTAAAAAGTAAATGCTTTCCCCCCAAAAAACAAAACCATACAGTATTTTTCATGTGGATCTGTAGAGATGGCGTACTACATATAAAGTTAAGTACTATACTGAATAATAATAGTTTGTGCAAGCAAATCCTTTGATAAGCAGGGCATAACTTACTTTAGGAACACAAAATGGCTAATTAACAGCAGATTAATAAGGGCTATAAAAGATTCAGATTTAAGGCTGAGATTACCTAACATATAAATACCACAGCATACAGTGCATCACTTTAAGTTAATAAAAAACAAACTAAAGCATTCATATTTCAAAGCAAGATTTTTAAATGTTACGTTTTTAGAAACACCTGAAACACTTCCAATCCAGTAGTTCCATAAGGAAAAAAAAAAACAAACTAAAAAAAACATTAAAAAACCTACATTGTGTGGAATGTAGGTTTGCACGCAGCTACAGCATTGCTCCAACACAGATAATGTTTTGTCTTAGGAGTTTAGGTTCAGTGCTCTGAACTTGCTCTGTGAGATTAAATGTTGAATGTAAAATCATTTCACAAGTCAAACATCTATCTTTGATTCTCCCTCTTTTCCAACAGGTGGGATTAAAGCAAACGAGGACCCCGAGCAAGTAAAGGAGGGGATCCGTGAAGGCTTCCTAGACATTGATCGTCATATGCACAAAATGGCTCGTCAGGACAACTGGGACAGAAGTGGCTCTACTGCAGCAGCTGTCCTGATTTCACCACACCACATTTACTTTATCAACTGTGGGGACTCCCGCACCCTGCTCTGCCACGACAGCCAGGTGGTCTTCTACACTGAAGACCACAAGCCGTTCAACCCCAGAGAAAAGGAGCGGATCCAGAACGCCGGAGGCTCGGTGACCCTGCAGAGAATCAACGGCTCGCTGGCAGTTTCCAGAGCACTGGGAGACTTTGACTTCAAGGAAGTGGACTGGAGGCCGCAGACGGAGCAACTGGTGTCACCAGAGCCAGAGTTATATGAGCTGGAGAGGACGCCTGAGGACGAGTTCCTAATTCTAGCCTGTGACGGTGTGTGGGATGCCATTGGGAATGAAGAACTGTGTGCCTTTGTGCGCAACCGTCTGCAGGTGTGCGATGACCTGCGAGACATTTGTACCCAAGTCATTGACCTCTGCCTCTATAAGGTGAGAAATCAGGCCATAATACAAACAAGCGCCACAGTTATAGGGAAACATTATAACAGTGGCAAGTCACCCCTCAATTTTTGTTGGCAAGCTGAATAGAAAGACTTGAAATTATTTAAAACAAGAAACGTCTCATCAAAAGAAAAGATTTTGTGTACACATATATTCACTAGAATCACAGACTATAGCAGCTCACCAAAATGTCAGGAGAATTTAAACTGGGCTGCTTAATTCCCAAACATACCGCAGCATGTACGGTATTATCCTGAGGTCTTACCTCAGCAGACCATCTCCTGTTTACTTCAAACTCAGCTCACTGGACTTTTCAATAACACACAGTGTTACCGCAGGTGTTTGTGAATGGCGAGCTTTACGTCAAGAAAGGGGGCGGGGTGGGCAGAGTCTCTGTGAGGAGGCATTATGCTAACATTGTTATGCAAGTAGATTACTCCTGTTGGTCTTAATACTTTTCGTAACTGTCCATCTAAACACTGACAAGCCCTTTGCATGCTCTATAAATAGCTGTATTAAGGCACCCTGGGATGAGATAGGAGGGAAGAAAAGCCTCACATGGTTGGGCTTAGGACTGAATGTGCGTGTGTTGACACCAGCTCAGAGACTTTATCCTGGCAACGATGGGGTGCTATTTATTTCCCCTAATTTCCCCTTACTGTACCTGCCGAATAACTGCATGTTCCAGTACATGCTGAGCCTCGCTTCTCACATCTCTGAGGGCATAAGTACCAGGATAATGAGAACAACACTGCAATGACTTTACAGGCTGCATTTTTTCCAAAGCTACAGACTGCAATAATGCATATAAATCATCAGTACAGTTTTTTTTTTAATGTGCTTACCTGCAACATCACAGGATTATACCTTGTCACAGCAATTTGCTAAATTATCAACAAAAAAACAAAAAAAAAAACAAAAATCACCCAATCAATCAAAATACTCAATCAAGTATTTTGATTGATTGATAAAGACCTCTGTCCCCTGATATCTTCTAATCAAATTCAAACAATTTCATAAACCTCTGGGTCATTATATTCACTATGTAATACTGAACTACATTACATATGCTAACTGTAGCTTTGTGAAAACAAAAAGCCTGGTAACTACAGCTGTCAAATCAAAAAGTCAAGTCAAAGTGTTTTCCCCCAGAAATGTAGTCGAGTCAAGTGTGGTAAAACAGAAACAGTCAAGTGCAAGAACCTCAGATTACACATGAATACATGTACCTTGTTACTTTCCACTCTCTTTCATTTCCACTTGCATCAAAACTGCTCTGTCTCCCTCTGCAGGGCAGCTTGGATAACATCAGCATCATCATTGTCTGCTTCCCCGGCGCCCCCCAGGTGTCACAGGAGGCACTGCAGCAAGAGGCAGCGCTTGAGCAACAGATTGATGTGAAAGTGGAAGGTATTGCCAATGATTTCCCTGCTACACACTAAAACTTTAGATTACTCGTAGGTCCCTGTTTTATGACCACATTGTTTTACCGTCTCCCTCCACAGAAATTATCCAGATGATGAGGTCCAGAGATGAGGACCCCGACCTTCTCTATGTGATCAAATTTCTGGCAGCAGAAGAGATGCCAGGGCTGCCCCCAGGAGGAGGCATCACCAGCAAGTGAGCAATTAATGGCCACAAACCATGACCAGTTTATAGTGGAACTGATTTTGGAGAATCAAATACCAATATCACTGGTTCTATCTTTGCAGGCGCGACTGTATCATCTCAGCATATCAGAAACACATCATGGCTCTAAGGACTCAGGAGCCTATGGTAAGGCACAGAAGACGGAAGACAGAAGAAATGAAACTAATGCCAACAGATATTTATCTTCTGTCATGTTACAACTGGGAAACCTTGAGTAGGCTAATAGAACCTAGAGAGCAGGACAATCTGAGGGCAGGATTTCTCTTGATATTAACTAAACCGTAAGTTATGAATTTTAAAATCAAACATAAATATGGTTGCAATCAACTATCTTCTCCTTATTTTTGTTATCTATTTCAATTCAATTCAATATTTGTTGTTAGTGCTTAAATAAAATTGTAATTATAAAATATTGTGGTTTCAGCTTCTAAAGTATGATGATTTGCATTTTTAAAAATTTTCTGTGAACGTAAATGGATGTTTAATGTTTTTGTTCACTGGTTTTTTAAAAAAAAAAAACTAGCTATATTCAGTATAATTTATAGTTAATAATAATAATAATACTAATAATAATAATTACAAAACTACTTTTAACTTTACTGAAAGAATTACCAGCTATAAAATAATAAATGTGTTTGTCTTGTGACATTTCAGGATATCGGAGGATCAGAGGAAGATTCAAACTAAAGCTATAAAGAACCAACACCAGGAGACCACGATGCTTATATGAGAAACTTTACATTTTAGATGTGCACTAGACTAAGCACAATTCTTTATATAACATGCTCTTTTTTGGTATAGCCACACATATTTGCTTTCTGGTCAGTTTAAATTAAATTTGAATGAAACACCTATTGTGTGTGTTTTTTTTGGTAATACTAACACTTGTTGTCTTTCAAATTTACAGTACTGTGCAAAAGTCTTAAGCCACCCCTCATTTCTTTACATTTTGCTTCCAAGGAGCCAGACTTTCTTGTAATTTTTTAAAAACTGGTCTTGAGCAATAGCTCTCCAGACTGTTTTTCTTGGAGATTGGCTGCTTTTTCACTCGCTTTCAATCCAGTCCTTGTACCTGACCATTTCCAGAGGAATGATTTTTTGTCTGTTAGGCCACTTAACACTGACCTACAGTGCTTAACAAATTCATTAGACCACCATGCAGTGTAAGGTTTATGCCACAGCTGCCGTAAATTAACAGTACTGGTAATTACCAAAATCATTTTTTATGTGTCTGTAATGGTTAATCCACCAGTATGCGCAAGCTCTTTAATCCAAATGATATTTTTAATGCTACAATAGAATTATTGTTGTTATCCACGAATTTTCAAATTTACTGTTTTACAAAAAAGCTGAAAAAAAATAGTAAATCACATTATCATTTTTTGATTAAGATGCCAAATTACAGTTATTTACTTGCATTTGTGAACAGAAAAATGAGTTTTAGTGGTTGAATGTTATGCTTAATTAATTTCTGACTTCTCAGAAAAGTCCAGTGTGCCGGCTCAAATTTGGGTATAAAAACATGAATTCAATTTGAAATTCCTCACTCCTGTTTAAATGGTAAAACGTTGTGGACTCCGCATTAAAGCACTTTGTGATGCTGGATGGTCTTTCTTGTTTTTATGACCGGTGGTCTAATAAATTTGTTAAGCACTGTATGAATCATTCAAGCATAAAAAAGGCACCTAACTCAAGGGATGAACCAGTGTTGTGTCTGCAAATAACAGACAACTTAGCAAAGAACCAATTTTAAATCATATCTTTAGGCACTTTGTTACTAGCAGCCTTTCGCAAAAACACATAATTTTTTCTCATTTCTTTAGTTGAATCTATTAAAAAATGCCAAAGTTAACACAGTTTGACAGGCATAAAAATAGTATTTTTGCACCAACAAGATGATTCCCAAAGAGCTATTAGCTGAAAACTTGGCATATCTCAGCATGGTGTGCAGTGTGTCCTTAAAAATTTGAAGAAAATGGACAAGTGTAGGAAAAAAGAAGAAGTGTCAGGCCTAAAAAACTATCTACAGCAGATGAACAGTATCTGAAAGTCATGCCTTTAAGAAACAGGAAAAAAAAATCCAGCAAAGACCTGACACAGGACCTGAGAGATACATCTGGCCCTTCAGCTGATCCATCTACTGTTCACTGAAGCGTCATCAGAAATGGTCTCAGTGGAAGGGTGACTGTCAAAAAGCCATTCTTAAGAAAGGGAAACAGGGAGAAAATGCTGAGGTATGCCAAACTACA
>VUQI01057865.1:0-13865 GCA_015106735.1 Paratilapia polleni
AAAGGCACACCTATGGGAGAGAGACAGGGTTAATAATAGCTAATGATTAAATGCAAGTGGTGTATAAAACACATGGAGAGTGAAAGGAAGTGATGAAGAGGAAGTGCTCAGTGCATCATGGGAAGCCCCCAGCAGCCTAAGCCTATTGCAGCTTAACTAAGGGATGGTTCAGGGTCACCTGATCCAGCCCTAACTATAAACTCTATCAAAAAGGAAAGTTTTAAGTCTAATCTTAAAAGTAGAGAGGGTGTCTGTCTCCTGAATCCAAACTGGGAGCTGGTTCCACAGGAGAGGGGCCTGAAAGCTGAAGGCTCTGCCTCCCATTCTACTTTTAAATACCCTAGGAACCACAAGTAAGCCTGCAGTCTGAGAGCCAAGTGCTCTATTGGGATAGTATGGTACTATGAGGTCTTTAAGATATGAAAATGTGTTATTTGTATATTTTTCTGATACTATTATCAACAAATGGGGCTGCTGTGATTCAGGCAGTAGAGCAGGTCATCCACTAATCGCAGAGCTGGCAAAGCAAGACACTGAACCACACGTTGCTCCTGCAGGCGGGCATCTTGCAAGACAGCTCCATCACCATTGGTGTGTGAGTGCTTGTGTGAATACAGGTGAATGAGAAATAAACTGTGAGGTGCTTTGTCGAAGTACAGAGACCTATAAATAGTTGCATAGCTTATTTCATTTTACTTCATTTATTAACCTTTATTTAACCAGGAAGCAAAACTCTTCATGGGCCCAGATTTGATCAGCTTGGTGTGCATTACAAAACTGTTGCTCTAGATACACAGTGAAACATTAATGGTCCAGTTGTAGGTGTATTTAAAAAAACCCAAAACAAAACCCTGCAGTCCCATACAAAATAAAGAGAAAAACAATTCTCATTGCCTCCAAAAATTAAAGTTAATTTTTGATTTGTGAGTCTTCATAAGAACTGGCAACCTGTCCAGGGTGCAGCACCACTTCCTGCCCTGTGATGGCAGGGTTAAGTTCCAGGCCCCACGACCCTATAAGTTGGATAAGTGATTAAGAAAATGGATGGATAGAAGTCTTATAAATCTTAACTTGAGTAAATGATTGTATGGGACATTGCATGTATAAAACATTTAAACATTTACTACATAATGTACTGTAAGAAAAGGACACTTACACTGCAATCACATCTGAAAATGAGGTTTACTGAATCAGTATTCTGTTACAATTAACAGAAATGGAATCTGATTCACTGTGATCATGGGTCTATCAGCAGCAAACTTCAGTTGACTATTGTGAAAAACTAGTCATTTTGCAGCATTTTGCATGTGACTGAGTCTTGTTTACAGAAGCTGGCCATTTCCGTCCCTCCTGTTTGTGTGCACACACACCTTTCCTCCCCAAAGCCAAAGCACACAAATACTGTCGGGAACCACCAGGAACAGACACGTACAACCTATCACTGCCTTCATACTTCAGATGTGGATCTCCCCCATGTTGTTGTTCTCAGATGATCCATTTTTAGGAACCTCATTGAGCCCACCTGTGATGCCATTCACCCCCAACTTTCGCCCTTGCAGCTCCAGCTCCAGGTTGACATAATTCTGAATCATCTCATCCCGGTTTTTAAAAGCTTTCCTTTCTGAGAGTGGAGGAGTCACTGGGGTCACAGTGTAGTCCTGCCTCCTCGCCATGCACTCCTTCACAGCTTTCACACACAGATAGAACAGTTCCACCACGCTGAGGACTAGGGAGACACATGCTGCCACCAGCATGAACCAGATAATGACTGATTTTTCCGTGGGTCTGGACAGGAAGCAGTCCACCTTGTGAGGGCAGGGGAAGCGGGTGCAGACGTAGCGAGTCTGGAGGGAGAAACCATAGAGAAGGTACTGACCCACGATAAACAGAACTTCAAGGGCGATTTTGGCCAGGAGATGGAAGACATAACTGCGAAGGAGGCGGCCACGGATGCTGATCTTGCCACTGCTTTTGGTGTACTTGGGAACTTTGTAGGCCCTCCTAAGGAGCAGATTGGTTTGGTCATCCAGTTCTTCCTGCTTCTTCATCCTTTCCTTCATCTTAGTGTAGAAGAACAAGAACACAGACATTAGACATTTTCCAGTAAACAGAAAAACACTTCAGATTTGGAATTGCAGCCGTACTTCTGGCAGTGTGTACTTAATGGGAATGATGGGCTTCAAACTCATACAGTTTCAAACTGTTTTGCCAAAATATGGCTAAACAGCTACTCCAAACTGCCACACTGTTCCAAGCCATGTTTTCATTCACATTTTGGCAAAATATATGAGCACGATATGAATTATTAGAGTAATGTAAGCATATGGAGGAGCAGTGATAATGTGACTAAGCTGACGAAGCGCTGAGAAGCTTTTTTTGTTTTTCAAACTAGAATTAGACATTGCTCTTGATAAGAAAGCTACTTTTTAAGTCGACAAGAAATGTTTTTTGAGTATTTTAAAGATTTAGGTTTTAAATAGACTGGTGATCTCTCAAGAGTGTACCCCACCCCACGCCCTTCCACAGCCTTGAATTGGATAAGCAGTTGAGAAAATGGATAGATAGATGGAAGTTGCATAAATGAATTTTTGGCCACCAGGGAGGAAAAAAACATGAAATCAAATGGACACATAAGCTGTTTTTCCACCAGACCATTTCCACATGAACTTTTGTTGAGCCACACATAAACCCTTTACAGGTTCTTCTGCCACTATGGCCTAAAGCCCCATAAAGACTGGATAAATTAGTCAGCTTACTCTGTCAGTTTTGCATGATGGTACAAAATGTTGATTACCTTAAAGCCAGACCACTGAATTTTGTTATTGGTCCATTTTTCTGTTGTTCCATGTTGAAGCACAGAAACCTGATCTTCACTTTGATGTCAGCTACGCATTCTATGTTTCATGACTGCATCTGACATGGTTCTGACATACTTAAAACCTCCATTGTGAAAATTTTGCCATGTTGATGCACACATAAAGAGACTCTAGCACTCAACCAGGTTGGTCCAGAAAACTAGATTTAGATAGATGTACCATATACATATGCACAAGCTTAACGCTGCATTAGCATTTAGCAGCTACAACAGCATGGCTGGTATTCTTTCCACCTTGTGAGAGACATTAATGCTAAAAATAACATAAAATGGATATAGGCATATTGGTTAAAGGTCCTAAAAAGGTTCTAACAGGATGTTCTGTCCCATGCTTCTGCCACTGCCCTATAGGTGTGGCATGCCTGATGACAAAACAAGTACTGACCAGTCTTGCTATCATAATACACCTATTGCAGCGACACACCTTCTTCTCAACGTGGATCACATGAAGGACGTGACCGAGGTATAACAGCTTTGGAGTTGCTATTGCAATAATCTGAAGAATCCAAAAGCGCACATGAGAGATGGGGAAGGCGAGGTCATAGCAGACGTTCTCACAGCCGGGCTGCTGAGTGTTGCACACAAAGTCAGACTGCTCATCTCCCCACACCTGGATGAGATCAGAGGGAAAACATTATGGAAGAGATAAAACATAAAACTCTATAAACTTCTAGCTGCCTCTCTATTAAAAATTCAGTGGCTATGTGCTTTTTTGTTTTGTACATTACAGACACTCTTGGTTTTCACACTGATATATTTTATGAAAATATGACCAGACCTTCTCAGCACCGGTGCGCAGGACCATGATGCGAAAGACAAACAGCACAGTGAGCCACACTTTGCCAATCACTGTGGAGTGGCTCTGCACTTTATCCAGCAAGTGGCCCAGCAGATCCCATTCACCCATTTCAATCACCAGCTGTCCTGCTTACTGTTGAAGAAGATGCCATTGAAATAAACCACTATGACACACAGACAGTGAAGTGTAACATAGTAATCTCTGGAAGGATATGTGCATGATTTTAGATGTATATACACTATAGTAGAGAATATTTTGGAACAGACTTGTAGTTGTTAAGGTCAGAACAGACAGCCTCCTTCACAAGGCCAAACTTTTATCACTTCTCGCAGCCTTGTGCCTTTGCAGATAGAGGCCACGGCTGCTGATTTCAAGTCTCCAAAACACACTTATCTGCTGAACGCCGAAACCTTAGCCTTGGTTAACACCAACCTTTGCCAATCATAATTCAAAGAATGCGAGAAATTGAGCTTAACCGTTCATGTGCAAATACAGATTGACCTGCCCGAGTAAAAAGAGCTGGTGCCAACTTGGATTTTAAATCAGAAAGTAAGTTTGATTTTACAGAGTTCCCTTTTGATGATAAATTTGAAGATGATAACTTTTCATTCAGCATTTGGTGTTGCTTGCGTGGCTTTTCTACCCCACATTGCATCGTCTTGTTTTAATTTTTACATGATGATAAATATATGATTTGCAGGTGCTTTAAAATTTTCTTTGCCTGTTCTGATCCTCATTTACATTCAGTGTTTCACAATTATAACAATTTACATACAAATATGATGCATAATGGTACAAATAAAATAAAACTCATAGCATGGATATATTCCAACATTAATCTATAAACTATTATTTTTTTAGCCTGTGTACATCATCATGATTAAATTTTTTTGGCATGGTGAAATCAGAGTGTATATATGTATAAAAATCAACTTACCAGCTGAGCAAACTGAAAAATTGAGGAAGAAAGGTGGCTGAAGAGAGCGATGCCTCAAGAAGAAGTGAAAAAGAAGCTGTCCTTGCTTTATTGTTCATTCAGCGACTTATCTGGAAGGACACCGTCCTAACCACAACAACAAGCCCTTGTCCTAGCAGTGAATGCGAGTGGTTGGTAAAAGCAGAAATTATGCTGAAGTTTAACCAACCATCTTTGTTTTATCAGCTTCATTTTATTTTTGTGGCATTTCTGCTTTGTTGCACAGTGGAGAAAGAGCATGGGCATCTGCTGTATATTTTGTATTTCTTCTACAGATGTTGAGAAATAAAGGAAAAGTCAGTAGATAAACAAATGCAGAGGCTTGTGAGCAGGACTGACACATTTGAAGAGTTTGGAAGTGGTGTGAATCAAGTGCTGTGATACAAAAGGCTTATTGAACATCAGAATTTTCAACTGAATCTTAT
This sequence comes from Paratilapia polleni, assembly GCA_015106735.1. NCBI lineage: Eukaryota > Metazoa > Chordata > Actinopteri > Cichliformes > Cichlidae > Paratilapia > Paratilapia polleni. The sequence continues at coordinate 5,076 of VUQI01057865.1, forward strand.
TTAAAAGTCCATTAAGTGGCTTTTCTGGAGCTTTCTACATTTTTTCTGTATCATTTAAACATAGTGAAAGATTTTCTTCAAGTCAAAGAATGAGCAATGTTTACATTTAGCTAATTTTTTTTTTAATCAGTTTTCCTGTCAATATTTCACTAATGTCAATAACACATGTGGTCTTTCTCCAATTATTACCCCAACTACTCCCAAGGAAACTGGGAAGGAAACCTCATTCACCACTCTGAAGGAATGACCTTTCACCTAGACATTTAATTTGCAGTATTTTGCTGTTGCTTGTGGTATTTTTGTTCTGCCATTAAAGTGCTACTTTGTACTTGGTTTTCTTTTTTTCCTCAATATAGCTAAAAGCAGTTTCATCTGTAGTCCCTGAGCGCAATCCCCTAATGGTGTACAATGAAAGCTAGAAACCTGGGCTAATCCTTGCGTCTTCTGATGTGCCCTTTAGTTGGTAATTTTTTTGTGTAAATATTCCGTTTAAGAAACTAAATACATGCACAATGCTACTCATCTCATGGAAGGTTTTGCACCTGCAGCACAGAGTGTCATGTTTAAATCCTACCAAAGCAGAAAGGGTTTGCTTAGCACTGTGTGCTCCCAGCAAACTGCAACACTCTGTGTTTACGAGTTTCCTCTGAGGTTTACTCTGACCCGGCTCATCTGAGGGGTTCACAGAATGAAGCCTGCATGGTAACTGTTCATAGATGTAAATGATTTACACCATGCTTATGCTTTAAAGAGAAGACCAAAGCCTGGCCTTCAACATATTGATCAGAGACAAAGTTTCAGATAATACAAACATCCACAAGTGAGACAGAGCACTCAGCTTTTAAGAGAATATACTTCGACATGCAAGATATAAAGTTACTCTACATATATGAAAATAACCACACCAGCCATGTTGAAATGGAGGAGTTTTATTGGTCTAATTTTGTGCTATGATGACACAAATATTTAACATTTTTAAATATTGTACTGTATATTCCAGTGATCACTTAATACAATATATCTCAAAGCATTCAAATGTCGCACACAAATGATAATTTAAAGTGGATCTATTATGCTTTTCCCCATTCTTCTTCTCATATATGCACTGTTACAGAGGTGGACGCTCATATGAAACATGATCAAGTGTGTGAAGTGTCAAATAATGAGGTGAGTGCATGAGCAAGTGAACCATGTGCCAAATGATCAGGCTTCAGACTGCCTTAAACACTCTGTTTCAGGCATTTTGTTCTTACTCTTAAATCTCTATAATGCCAGAGAGGGAGGATGTCTTTAATATGTCAGGCACACTGCAGCCCCACCCACGTGCTGTTCAAACCTTGTGTTTGTGAAGGACAGCCAGTAAAGGGAGAAGAGTTAAAATGGATTGTTTCAAATATGAAGCTGGAAATTAGCATAACAGGTCCACTTTAAACAAAATGTCCCTATACCAAATGTAGCTTAAATATAGTTTCTTAACAAAAATAAAACACCACAAACTTCAGTGCACTTCTAAATTACCTCCTGGAGATGTTTGAATATCATACAGAGTAATGAAACCACATTCACCAAAGGCTTTCACACTTCGTTCACCTGTCACACACTTAGTAAACACTCTTATTTTCACAACATATAAACACCACACTGGCACGTTTTGGTATCTCAACTCTATGTTTGATTAGACCAACAAAGCAAATAAGCCAAAGACACAATCTCACTGCAAGAATATATTGAGATGTACACTTGTGTTTTTTTTTACCTTCAATAATCATGTTTGTAACATTTGTTTGTTTGTAACAAGTTACCCTTGCAATTTTTTCCACACAAACACATTGATGAAATTAGAGAAACGTCACATGTTATTAGTCTGTTTTTGTAACTGTGTTTTTTTAAAAGTTTTTTTGGCAAATACTATTTGCTCGGTGCGTGTGCCAGATGGGTGTGGTCAGAGCAGTATAACCTGAAAGGACAGGAACGCCAAATGTCAGCCTAGAAGCTCTGTGAGCTTCTTTATATGGTCCCCAAAAAGTTCTTGGTTTGATTAAAATCACAAAGGTTGGAGATTAACAGTAGATAAAAAGAAGTGTGATCACAGTACACGTCAAAATATAATTCTGAAATTTAGACTTGTGTGTTTAGTGAAGGAGTTTTTAACTCATTTGTTTTGGTCTTGTTTATTTTATGCTTTTGTATTGCTCTTTTTTTAATATCATATTGGAGGTGAGGCTTTTATTCTTCCCTGCACTTATACACCCTTTTCTCTCCTTCAGAATACAGAAGTGTTTCCGTGTGCAAACCTTTTGCAAATGTATAAAGATAAAAGTAGTTTCACTGCAGACTGACCAGGATTTATTTACTCAAGTCAAACTGTGTCCAGGCACCAGACCAAATAAGGTCAGATTATTATTGTCTCCAATAATAATTGAAAAGTTTATAATCCTGACTCAAACTCAAGTCTGGCAATAATTAAGGTTGTCTGGTTTCATAGTAAACACTAGGGTGTTAAAGATTCGTCCGACCATAATCTGGTAATGCAGATGTAATGTTTGTATTTTTTATTTTTTACGTCAGATGAACTCCTCTGCAGGTTCTCTACTCAATAGAAAGAAAACCTCATCAGAGCATGAGAGTTTAACATAATGGATGTTCAGAAGAAGCTGAATCTCAACATGACTCCAGTAACAACAAGGTCCAATAACTGGGGTTAAGCTCTTAGCTTGAACTGATGAGCACGCGTGATCCGAGAACCCAGATCCACTCAGGAATACACCTCATCAGTCCGTACTGTGACGAAAAAAGACAAGAGAGAAAGCATTTTAATGTTTTAAATTCTGGTTTCACAAAAGCTGGAAAAGTATCAGAGATCATATCACTGTTTGTAATATACTCAGCATTTTTTTTTATCCTCCTGTCAAAAACTTTCTGTGAAGATACCAAAATACAACTGACGACATGACTTAATTTGTACTGACCTGAAGGGTATGAGGCCAGTAGCCGGTGGTCCTGTTCGAGATGCCCAAAGTGGAAATGGCGTGGCGAGCATAAACCTCTGGCTTTGGTGCAAACCAGCCTTCTCTTATTGGTGGTGATGAGGATGATGACGATGGCTGCTGCTCGCTTGAGGCTATCTGAATAGACACAGACACACATAGAGCTAACAAACTTGATTTCACTCGTCTCTTAAGGTTTACAGCCAATTTCAAGCAAGGGGAAGGAACACAATGTGTTTTGCAAGTAAAACGTAGCAGCACTGTAAACAACAAAAAGAAGCAGCTATTTTACTGAATGGGGAAAAACAAGCCAAACCTAAATGTTGCATGATGTGCAAACATGAGCAGCCATACATCAGCAACTATCTGAGCAAACAAAGTCAGCACTTCAGCACTTTCTCGTACTAAAAAAGACACCGAGGTCTTATAATGAAGCTATTGTTTGGTTATTTACCTGGAAAGGGATCAGACTCTGAATGAAGATCCCTTTGCCGCTGTACTCGAGGTGAAGAGCTCTTGACAAATGATCCAGGTATCCCTGAAATGTCAGAGGAAAGGTTAGTGCTGTCAGGAAGAAATAATGTGTTTGTGACTGGGACTGTACTCAGTGCACAGAAGAAGAAAAGGAGATGAAAGCTCAGAAACATGACCTACAAACTCCACCAGAATTTTACTTAAAAAAGTGCTAAGGCATTGGTTCTCAAACTTTTTCTGGCATGCTCCACTTCAGAAGTTTAAAAATTTAACATTTTTATTAATCGGTAACAAAAAATAAAGCTCAAAACCCAATTTCAGTGGAAATGGGTCATTGCAACATCTTTTTTTTGGTTTATTTTCACTATAAAAATCATATTAATTCAATCCAATTTCACTATTTTTTCCCCTAGTCATCCACGCCCACCTACAGCGGCTCAATTCTCCCAAGTTTGAGAACCACTGCTTTAAGTGGATATTAGCATTAATAGATCTTTTTCAGATTGATCAGAACCATCAATGTGCTCTTTATCCTCTAACAAAGCATCTGCTGATAAAAAGGTCTATACAGGCTATAGGTGTGTTTTATTGGCATGTCTCCATGCTTGTAGACTTTAACAGTGATTTGTCTCACAGTGGAGGCGGTGAGCGTCACTCTTCCAGGCAGAGGTCTGCAGCAGGCGCCCGATGATATATTGACCACGGCACCTCTGCTGCGCTCCACCATCCCCGGCAGAACCAATCGGGTCATCAGAGTAGTGACTGCAACGTTCCTATTCACCAAATCCAACAGTCGCTGCTCAGGCACTTCAACGAGGCTCTGGGGTGAAGCCAAAGACTCATTGACACAGTTCACCAGGAAGCCGATTTCTTTACCCCTCAAGGCTTCTTTGACGGGCTTGGAGGCCGCTTGGTCCAGAGAGAATTCAGCTGGGACTACAAGAGTGTCCACTCCATAACTTTGGGTGAGGGAAGCAGCGGTGTCTCTAACAGAGGAAGGGTCCTGAGTGACAAAGATGATGCTGATGCCATGCCTGGCCAGCTCCTCTGCATACGCTTTTGCTACAGGCTCTGATGCACCTGACAGGAGAGATGACAAAGTTATGCCAGAAAGAACAAAAAAGTGCACAGTAGCATTACCACAGACATGAATAATTGAGTATTTTTTTTATTTAATGAGAAAACAGAAAGCCAATTAGGCAATTGCCATTAAATTAACTAACATTAATCAGCATGCTATGACTACTTCAAAGCTCCCAAATGTCCAAAAGGTTTAACAGAAAACTTATTGGTGGTAATTTTGACAAATGATGAATCATTAAATCATTGATAAAAACAGATAATGCTAATCAATTTCTGGTTCCACGTTCTCAGAACAAAACATTTGCCACTTTAAGGACTTTTTTTTGTTTTCTGACATTTAATAAATTGATTTATTTTCATTTCACTCTATCCATTTCTTAGTTTTCCAGTTTCACTTCTGTTTATTATACTTGACTGTGGCAGAAGCTTCGGTATAGTTGATTTCAATCATGAAAATTTTTAAATTATTTCTGCTGCGGCCCATTCTTACCATAAACGACAGCCCAATCACCATATCTCTGGGTCAGCTTCTTACTTGGGATCATTCGGGGCAGGAAATGCACCCTGACCAACGTGCAGCAGTCACTCAGCAGCATTACTGCCCTGCTGGCCGTGTACAGAGCCCCGACCAGCGCCAGGGTCTCAAAGTAAGAGCTGCATGACCGAGAAATTTCTCTGTACAAAAGCTGAAAGCTGTCAACTGCCGCCATAGTCCACGCTGTTGTTGGTGAGATAATTTGCTAGCTAAAGCTCATTCAGCGGTATAACGCTGGGATTTGTACATGCAAAGGTTTACGAGTAATTCAGACGTGTGGATGAAACGTGTAGCTGTTCCTACACAGTAAAATTTCTAATAAAGCTGTAAGATTTGACAGACGTTTCAGAAGCAGGTACGTCCCCTCTGCAGCATCCCCTGAAAAGAGCAAAACATTGGGTCACATGACAGTGTGCAACGACGGTGATGCATTCAAAGCCCTAAGAGAAAATCCGTCTGAATTATTCCACCTCAAGTTGTACGCTTTAAAAAATATTTACATTATTGTTATGTTTGCCATACGCTGTAATAGCTACACGAAGAATGACCAATGTAAACTTTACGTTTTAATATTTAACCTCAAGCTATCCTCATTATGTAGATTTTATGTATGAAACTCAAACTTCCGATTATCGAGGAAGACACTGTTCAGGCTCTCCCATAATGCACCACAGTTAACACTGGACGTTTCCATAGAGACACAGCTGTGGATGGCAAAGTGCTAGCTGGATGAAGTGCTCTTACCTGCACAAAGAAATAGTGAGTGTTTTAAAATGCTCATGATACCTTTCTGGTCCGTCCGTTGGTTTTAGCTCAGCTGCCGTTTCAGATGAATTCGAGCATTTTTGCTTTTTTAGCTAGCGGTGTTTCAACGATGGCAGCGCCAGGCTAACCAGAGAAGGGGCACGTTTATTGTATTTAGCACCAGAGTTGAAACGCTGGGGTGTATGGCAAAAATCAAAGCGATTCGGGCCTCTATTTTATTTATTTAGTCTGATATTTACATGGTAACGGCGGTGTAGACAGTTTTCATTGCTGGAAACGCCTGTTTTGTCAGACCTGTTGGGAATGAAATGATTGCCACTTGACTGAGTGAAACTGAAAAGGGGATACTAACAACGTGTTTGTGTTCTAGTAACGTGATGGAAATAGAAACTGATACATAAAATGATCGTAGAAAGTTAGGGTGTGTAAACTCCCCTTTTTCATTACCTGCAGAACGTGACTGTGGTTATACAGCCAGCTTTATCTGTTTTCTTAGTTTGATTCTTATGCAGGGGTTTTCTGGCTTAAATAAGGCCTTTGGGGCTTCACATATCGTGAAGGCAGTAAATCTGTATTACCTTACTTAGTAGTAGTTTATACATTTTCCTGTTATTTCTGGCCATTTGATAAGCAAATATGTATTTTATGCTTGAGTGAATTAAACCCCACTTTTAAAAAACTGGTTAAAACATTTTTAACACAGTGCTATGATAACTCTTTGGGTTAAAACCTTTTTGTTGCATACCAGCATTTTTATATGAAAGAAAAACCTCTTTGTTTATCATCTGATGTATTTGAAATGAAATACAAACTAGAGCCTGAACAGTAGTGGATTTTTGAGGCTGGTACCAGTACTTTATTTTTATTATGTATTTTTATTTTTATTAAGTTCAACAGTATGTGTCGGTGTATAGTCCTGTGCAAATGTCCAAGGAGCCAGATTTTTTTATTTTTATTTATTCATTTTTTTTAAGTTTTCTTGAGCTCTTTCAAAGTCTGTGTAGAGGAGGGACAGTGGATATATTGCGGAAAGGATGCTGAAGATGTCAGGACATTGGCTGCTTTTCCCACTCATTTTCAGTCCTGTCCTTCTAACTGACCGTTTTCAGAGGAATGTTTTTTGTTTGTTTGTTAAGCCACTTAACACTAACCTATGAATCATTCAAGCATAAAAATGCACCTAAATCAAGGAATAAACCAGTGTTGTGTCTCTACATAACAGACAACCAATTTTAAATTGTGTTTTTAGGCACTTTGTTACTAGTAGCCTGTTGCTAAAGCAGATCATTTGTTCCCATTTCTTTAGGTGAACCTATGAAAAAAAAAATTCCAAAGATAAAACAGTCTGACAGGCATAAAATAATATTTTTGCACCAATGCAAGTGCAAAACTGGCCCTTAAGTTGATCCACTAATGTTTGCCAAAGCATTATCAGAAATGGTCTCAGTGGAAAAGCTGAGGTATGCCAAATTACACTAGATCTGGACTGAAAATTATTGGCAATGGGTTTTATGGAGTGATGAATCCAAATTTGAAATTTTTGGTTCAAATCACTGTCATTATGTACAGAGGAGGTCAGGAGAGATACAACAGTGAGTGTCTACAGCCATCTGTAAAACACAGTGGAAGCTCTGGGATGATTTAGGGCTGCATTTCAGCCAGTGGTGTTGGAGATCTTGTCAAAACTGATGGAATTATGAATGCAGAAAAATACAGATTAGATCCACCATGCAATACTGTCTGGAAAGCATCTGATTGGCAACAGCTTCATTTTTCAGCATGACAATGATCCCAAACACACTGCCAATACAATAAAAACATACCTGGATAGAAAAACACACAGTGGAACACTATCAGTCATGGATTGGTCTCCCCAGAGCCCGGGCCTCAACATTATTGAAGCAGTGTGGGATCATCTGACAGAGCAGAAGAAAAGGCAGCAAAATTCAAAGAAAAGCTTTAAATGTCGTTCAAGAAGACTCGAGAACTATTCCTGAAGGCTGCTTAAAGAAATTACAAGAACCTTGCCTAAGAGAGTTCAGGCTGTGTTGAAGAATAAAGGTGGTCATACCAAATATTGTCTTTCAAGCTCGTTAGAATTGAACAAACTCAGTTTTTGTCTTATATGCTGTATTTCCATGTATGTTTGCACATGTTTCAATAAATCACTGCACTTATTTCCCATTTTCCTAGCAAAAAATAAAGAAATGAGGGGTGGCTCAAGACCTTCGCACAGTACTGTAAATATGGTATTTTAAATATCTCACTGTATAAAAATTAGGAGTGTTAGAGTTATGCTGAATAGGGAAAATGGTGGGGTCATTGTTTTTCAAATTTCCAGTAAAATATTTGATAAACTTGTTAACAAGACACCCCTCAATTCTGTTCCACCATAGGCTCAACTATGATGTTACAACATACTTTCTGGACAAACTATGTTGTGACACAAGCTTACTCACAGCTTATTTTTTTTGCATTAAATTAAATTAAAGTAAAATAAAATAAAATCATTGGGAAATATCAAACAGGACATGCTGATTCTGATACACAGCTCTGGAAAAATGAAGAGACCACTGCAAATTTCTCAGAAATCAGCATCTCTACATATATGACAGTCATTTCATTCCAGTGTCTCTTGAATTCCAACACAAGCACACCTGTTTCTACCTAATAAGGTACTGATGAGGTGATCACCTGAACCAAATCTTATTTAACGAGGAAAAGTATAAAAACCATTGCTGTGGTCATCACTATCCTCTTGCAATAGGACCAACTGGATGGCAAAAACAGTGCTAGTAGTACATCAAAAGTAACTGGAATAAAAAATATAACTATTGACCATGCCAAAAGAAATGAAAAGAAAAGTTTTGTGTGAGGAAAAGAAGGGTTCAATTCTGGCTTTACTGGCAGAGGGATACAGTGAGCATCGGGTTGGTTCCATCCTTA
>VUQI01057867.1:0-14436 GCA_015106735.1 Paratilapia polleni
TGAAAATGTATGCTATGTTTTCTAATAATACTGCCTAAGGGAAGCATGTATAATGTAAACAGAATTGGTCCCAGCACAGAACCCTGCGGAACTCCATAATTAACTTTAGAGTGTGAAGAAGACTCCCCATTTACATGAACAAATTGGAGTCTATGCAATAAATATGATTGAAACCACAGTAATGCAATTTCTTTGATTCCCAAGGTATGTTCTAATCTCTGCAGTAAAATATTGTGGTCAACGGTATTGAATGCTGCACTGAGGTCTAACAGGACAAGCACAGAGAGGAGTCCACTGTCAGAGGCCATAAGAAGGTCATTAGTAACCTTCACTAGAGCTGTGCTGTGATGAATTCTGAAGCCTGACTGAAACTCTTCAAATAAACCATTCCTCTGCAGATGATCAGTCAGCTGTTTTGCAACTACTCTTTCAAGAAGTTTAGAAATAAAAGGAAGGTTAGAGATCGGCCTATAGTTAGCTAAGACAGCTGGGTCAAGAGAAGGCTTTTTAAGTAATGGTTTAATTAGTGCCGTCTTAAAGGCCTGTAGCCCGTACGTAGCCCGTTAATAAAGATAGATTGAGTATATTTAAGATTGAAGCATTAATTAATGGTAGGACTTCTTTAAACAATCTTGTAGGGATGGGGTCCAATATACATGTTGATGGTTTAGAGGAAGTAATTACTGAAGTTAACTCAGAAAGATCAATCAGAGAGAGAGTCTAAATAAGTATCTGTATTTTTGAAAGTTGCCGTAGATAACAATACGTCTGTGGGACGGCTGTGAATAATTTTTTCTCTAATGGTTAAAATTTTATTTTATTTATATCCAGCTGATAGGAAGGCAACAGTAACTCAAATAACCACATGTTACAACCAAGGTATGCTGAGGAGCACCTCTGAATGCACCACACATTGAACCTTGAAGCAGATGGGCTACAGCAGCAGAAGACCACACTGGGTGCCACTCCTGTCAGCTAAGAATAGGAAACAATTTGAGTCTACAATTTGCTTGGGCTCACCAAAACAATAACAATAGAAGATTGGAAAAATGTTGCCTGGTCTGAAGAGTCTCGATTTCTGCTGCAACATTCAGATGGTAGGGTCAGAATTTGGTGTAACAACATGAAAACATGGATTCATCCTGCCTCATATCATTGGTTCAGGCCAGTGGTGGTGGTGTAATGGTGTTTTCTTGGCACACTTTGGGCCCCTTAGTACCAACTGAGCATTGTTTAAACACCACAGCCTACCTGAGTATTGTTGCTGACCATGTCCATCCCTTTATCACCACAGTGTACCCATCTTCTGATGACTGATAAGGCACCATGTCACAAAGCTCCAGTCATCTCAAACTGGTTTCTTGACCATAGCAATGACTTCACTGTACTCAAATGGCCTCCACAGTCACCAGATCTCAATTCAACAGAATACCTTTGGGATGTGGTGGAATGGGAGATTCACATCATGGATGTGCAGGCGACAAATCTGCAGCAATCATGTCAATATGGACCAAAATCTCTGAGGAATGTATATCTAATACACCAAGGTATACCTAATAAAGTGGCTTGTTTTAAAAGTTGACATTTTAAGTTAAGAATGTTCAGGTTCATTAAGTGAAGGAAAAGACAGACTCTAAAGTTAGATGAACAGTCAGGGCCGCAAAGCGTATCACCATACCTTGAATACACTTTGTATATTTGGCGGTTTTTAATGTATAGCACAGTTTATATTTACTGTGCAACTGACTGTATGTGTGTTCTTTGTTTGTTATACATTGTATAATGACAATAAAAGGCTTCTAATTCTAATTCTTTCTAATTCTAATAAAGATCCAGTATTAAAGCCATTTTTCCCCCCTTTTTTATGTGACACTATGCTAATTGCCCCCTGGCTTCATAATTAACAAATATCAGACTGGTATCAATCATCTTTCGTCACTCTCAGAAAAAAAAAGCAAATTCCCAAAATACTAAACTATTCCAATAATGATAACAAGTGATCTGTTTGAGTCCCCTGACTGAAAGATGACGTGCTATCAGTCTGAAGATCATTGTGTCCTATGCTGTTTTGACACTTTTTAGTTGCAGGAACTTTCCTTCATAACATGGTTACTTGAAATAATTAACGCACATGTTATTTCTTCAGAATCTTGTATTAACTTTTACGATACTGAGTCAGCCTCGAAGAAATATGCTTCATGCCTTTGACTTTGGCACATCCACCTGCACGGCTCTGTCAAAGACCAGTGAACAGGGGCCAAGCAGGGTGCAGATACAAACCAGAGAGATGGAGGGATGGGCGGGACTGTTTTCAATCACCCTCCTGTGCGATCTCTATTACTCCTCTGCCTGTTTTTGTCATCCCAAGATGTCATTACTCAGTTTCAACACGCTATTGACTTTGTGCACAAATTGGTGTGCCTGTAACTCATATTCATGCACACATGGGTCCAAGAGTGGTGGATACCTCACGGCCTCTGAGATTCAAAAAAAAGTGATCAGCGATATTTATGATGTGATCCCCCAAAAACAGCGTGGGGCAGAAAGAGATATATGACTTGAATCAGATGGATGGAACAACTACAGGAATTAATGCTAATATTACTGAGAAGACAACTGATTTTAATTTCGCTGCCTTTTGAAAATCGTGCTGTAACTGTTTTTTGTGGGGATTTCTAATTTTAAAATTCAGTGCACATTTTTTTTTTAAAGCTGCTGATGCTGCTTCAGTCCATTAATTGAATCCTCTAATGTAACTACCACTGCACTTTGGGATGTGGCCTTGAAATGTACCTCACCTGGAACAACCTCTGTCCTTGTGTGACCTGTGCATGGCAAACTCCACAAACACATGGGTGTGCATATGAATAACCTATTCTCTAATTCCTGCTTCAAAACAAGGGGTTGGGAGTTTTCTAGCCTGTAGAGGGAAAGGTTAGCAAAACCAGCTGACCCTCTGTTTCCTCGGCTACCAGTGTTTACATAACTAACATACTCCTGTGTTCATGTATGTGCAATCACAGGGGCCGCCACCCACCTGGGCAGGCTTTATCTGCCGCAGAACAAATCAATCATGTGTATGCATCTGTGTGTGTGTGCGTGCGTGACTTGATGTGTGCTTGAATATGCAACTGTAGCAATCATTTCCCTCAAGCTTTTGAATTATGGATTAACGTATTAGTAAGCCGAACTATTATGAAGTCAGGCGGAGCACGCTCGGTGGAATAAATTAGCTTGACCCCTAAAACGGCGCTGCTCTGCAAAGTTTAAAATTCTGTGTGTCAGTGCAGCTTGAGGTAAAGTATTTAAAACAAATGAAAGCAAATTAGCAACCAAGCCTCATTAACGTTCTCTTCTAATCAGGGATAGACGCAGATGAGCCAAAAAAATAATTCCCTTTCTTTCACCCTCCTCATGTCTATCATTTATCAAACATGATTATGTGTTGCTCAACATTACCCTTGTGGCCTTGGCAGTTGAATTTTCTGTTATTGGCCGTTTCTGGTAAATTAAAACAATAAAACAGACAGTTGAGGGGCGTTGCTGTTTCTTCTGTGTAATCAGGCTGCGAAAAGGATGCTGAGGTGGAGTCAGCAAATAGTGCCAGTGAAGACAACTGGATGGACTTCTTGGACTAATTTAGAGGATAAATCCAGTTTATACATGTGATTTTTTTTTTTTTTTTTGCGGCTCTGTAGGTTCCACTACATTAGCACTGATCATCCCCATTGTAAAGATTCTGGCAGCATGACACTCCTACAAATTTCCAAATAAACAGGATTTTAGCATGAATCATTTCAAAGTTTTGTCTCTAGGTTTCACTGGAAGTCAACAAAGAAAGTAAGCGCATGAAACCTGAATTATGGCTTACTCGGTATATCCATTCACCTCTGTGCAGTTACATGTGAGGGAGCGGACAGCTTTCTGCTCAACAGGTGTCCATGATAGAGAGATGGCAGCACAATGAGGGCCTGCAAAATGTAGAAAGTTCATTAATATCATAGATAAAAATTTGCCTGACAGTGAGAAGAACAACATTTCAGATGATGAAATTTGACTTTTATGACTTGTTGAAAGTAAAAAGAAAAAAAAGAAGATTCTGGTCTTGTTACTTTGTGAAAAAAAAAAAATCTGCAAAAAAAAAAAAAAAAAATAAAAAAAAAAAAAAAAAAAACTGAAAATGTACTGGTAATTTTCTGCCAGTAAGTTATACATTTTTTACAGAAGTTTCCATAAATGGTAAAATGTGTGGTTAAAAAAAATAAGAAAAAATAACTGTAAAAAAAAATCTATATGGAAAATTTCTTCATTTTAAAATGGTACATTGTACTGTATTTTCGTGGATTTTTTTTTTTTTGTTGTTGTTGTTTTTAACTGTGTACCACTTGCTAGGACACATTAATGTTTGGTTTTGGAGTGGCTCTGTAGCGTAGTGGTTAACACATTCACCTTATGTGCAAAAAGATCCCAGGTTTGAGACTGGGAGGAGACACAAGCCTGGACAAATGGGGAGGGTTGGTCAGGAAGGGCGTCCGGTGTAAAATATGTGGCAAGTCAAATATGCAGATCCATCTGCTGTGGTGACCCCTTGGGAGATAAGGGAGCAGCCAAAAGTACCTAATCTAGCATTCTGGAACAAGCCAACAATAACTTTACATTTCTTTCTTTCTTTGGTACATGTAGTGTTACCAAATATATCGTGTTTATTTCCTCATTAAACATTTGCAAAGACAAATTTTGTTATAAGTTTTAATCCTGCCATGTTTGCATCTGTGAGTCTTCTTCATTGCTGATGCCATGCTTTCCCAGATAACAATAATTATTTGGTTGAAATGTGACCCATATTTGTAGTTTTCTGTGGGCCACATTTGGCATTGACTGACAACGTTCACATTCAGCCTGCACTACATTTGATGTTAGCCATGTTAGATCAACCTCATGACAGAACATTTGCCAGTACCATAACTGAGCCATCGGTGCCAAAGGTAGACACGTTTTGTCTGCTGTCTGGGTTTTGCTGGAGCATTACTGTGTTAAGTGTCAAGAATTGACATGAATGTGACAGTGCTATGAATGTGACTATAGGTCAAAATCCAGAAACATGAAAGCATACATTTTCCAAAATGTAATTTCTTCTTAATTCATAAAGAACAGCCAGAGAGAGGCTTGATGGTCACATACAGTATTTTTATGAAAATGTATGAACTGTCCTTCAAAACAGAGTTCCACCAAAGCACACAGCAGCACAGTCTATATCTATGGGCTTTAAATGGGAGCTTGAAAAAAATTAAATTTTTGTGTTTTTTTTTTTTTTTTTTTTTAAATCTGGTTAGTTAATAAAATAAACCATAAAATTCAAGCAAACATTTACAGCTAAAAGCCTAGCTCTGTAGGATTCTGACAGATGAATAGCTACTTTGTAGCACGGGACTGACACTACTAACCCTATCAATGTTACACCTGGTCTATTACTAACATGCATTGCTTGCTAATCATTGACGGTTCAGTGGCGTGTTTTCTTTTTCCAAACGTTGCTGTGTTCCTTTCTGTTGTCATAGAGAGCAGGAGTTAGGTGGTGAAATGGTTCCCACATGTTTGAATATTACTCTGTTCATTAACTGTGTGTGTGTGTGTGTGTGTGTGTGAGCGAGTCAGCGAGAGCTCTGATTAATTGGTCCTATCCACTAAGCCCTGGAAACAGCAGGGTTTGGACCAGGCCACTAATTGTCATAATCCACATTTATTTGTTTCTACTGCTTGACCAGACCTCACCAGCTATATGTGTGTGTGGGTGTGTGTCATCTATGCTTTCGACAGACCATGACTTGGCATCAGCATCTCTTCCTTCTGTGCTCCTCTGTCTAGACTCTAGCAAAGAAAGCGAGAGGTAAGCCGAGCTGCCGAATGAAAGAAAGGTGGACAGAAAAAGAAGAAACTCCAGAGAAGAGAATATATGCTTTCTGCTCAGCCTTATTATGGTCAGACCTGTTGCCAGATGGATCCCAGTGGATACTCCATTCTCTGCAGATGGTTTAAACCGGTGTGCTGCTCACTGAGGTGCTTTAAAGCCTTTCAGCATATTACGGTTTGCTGCAATTTTGCTTGGAGCTGCATCCCCCCAATAGTCTTATAGTCTGCTAAAGAGGGTCTGTTAAAGACACCAAACCTCTAGCTGCTTCTGTCTGTTAACAGGCTGTCTGTTTGAGTGCACCCTCCTAGGTTTTTATATTATCAGGAGTTCTTCCTGTGTGCACAAACTGTCAGTTTCATCAGTGATAGGATATCTTGGAAAATCTGTGAAACTGCCCAGCGCTCAACAAAAAAAAAAAGGAAGAAAAAAAGAATAAACACATATTAAGCTGATCAGTCACAGTAAGCAGATTTGAAAAATAATGTTAAAAAAAATCGTGAAAAATTGAAGGTTAAAGTTCAGTTACTTTCAGTTCTACTTATATAGCACCAGTTCACAACAACAATCATCTCCAGATGCTTTTACATTGTAAGGGAAAGACCCTACAATACAGAGAGAATCCAAATGACCAGATGAGCAAGAACGTGGTGATAGTGGGGAGAAAGAGCTCCCTTTTAACAAGGAGAAACCTCCGCCACAACTAGGATCAGGAAGAGGCAGCCATCTGCCGTGACCGGGTGAAGGGGAGATGGCCAAAAGTGAACTTTGAACTGGAGCTCACACCAAAAGAAGACCAAGAAGTGACCACATAGACTGTAGATAAATATGACAGCAGTAAGTGAAAAATGCCAGGACAAAAACCTGATTGGAACACATACAGCAGATAATGCTTATTATAGCCTTATGGTTACCTCATGGCTCTGTGACACTAAAGTAAAAATAGGATGGAAACCTCCTCGCGACTAGGAAAAAATAAAAAATAAATAAAAATTGATGCCTGCCCAGTGATTGCATTATTTGGCGACCAACTGCAAGTAGTTGTAGTGACCAACTTGTTGCCCTGAGATTGAGGGTGTTGCATTCTGCGCATTGCAAGGAGAGTTGTCTCTAAACAATCATAGTCTGACTCAGACTGAGACTGCAACCACTCCCAGACAGATCAGTGAAGGTTTGCAAATAACTGCAGTCTAATTTATAAACGCAGGAGTCTATCCAAGCTGCCATAATACGAGAGGCAGGGTACACCCTGGACAGATCGCCAATCTGTCGCAGGGCTAACACAGAGAGACAGAGAACCACACAGACATGGGGAGAAGATGCAAACTCCACACAGAGCCTGATGGTGTGGAGTTCGCATACAGGGGGCTGACAGTGGATTCAAACCCAGGACCCAGGACCTTCTTGCTGTGAGGCGATGGTGCTAACCACCACACCACCAACCAGTCGCTGAATACAACCAGTTGCTGTCCGCCAACTGGTTGTATTCTAGTCATATTCCTAGATAAAGGTAAGGTTGCCGAGCACCTATGTCATTTTGCAGTTAAATCGCCGTCCCACAGCAAGTAGAGCACTATTTGTGGAGGTATCTCTGAATTTCTGTTTCAGATCTCTGAGGTTCTGGCTGGACTCTGTTGTGTGTATCTGTGACTATGTAAGTAGTTAATGTGAATTTCAGTTAATCACCATATTATCAGAGATTGGATGTAACTGCGAACTTCACCCTATTCAAATGTAAACTGATACTAGACTGATAGCAGACTCAAGCCAACTTGTTGCCATTTTAATCATTGTCTTGACGCACCAAAGTTGCTCTGAAGACAGCAGCTGACTGTGAGTGGTCGCAGACCTGGTGTCCGTCTTTCAAGCAACCATTTCAAAGCCAATGAGTTCGCAAGTTCATTGCACACGGTCGCAATAATTTTGGTTGTGCCATGGTCTCCAACCACTGTTTTCCCTAGCATCATGGAAAAGAATAGTACTTAGCGGTAAAAATTGGAAGCCATTAAGAAAATAATAACATAATTCCTTAAGGAATTAATAAGCCAACAATTAACCAAAGAACAGGTCACAATTACGATGAACTGAACTGGTAAACTGATTCAACAGCAAACACTAGCCTACATACTCCACTCTGAAATCAGTCCATATATCTGGTTAGCTGATGAATTGCTCTCCTGGCTAGCATTGCAAAAACAAGAGCCAATCTTTTCACCCAAGCCAGTCATGCCCCCAAAATTAATTCTCTTTGAGGCTCATATAACATTTACATATGGAACTACTTTCAAGGTGATTATCAGGACACTGATCAGGAGGACTGAAATTGGCTAATGAAATAATAATGACAGACAGACAGCCCTATTTGCACAGCAGTGTTGTTACCAATGAAATAAGAAGATACCTAATACAATGAAAAACAAATGGAGAATGGGTTTTCAATTAGCTTCTGGAGTTATGTTAATTAGCTAGCTACCGCTAGCAACATTTGGCATCTCAGTTGGAAAAAAAAAACAGCTGTTACTGACAACAAATCATAACGCTGCTTCGTCTCCAAAATGACCATAAAGTCTGAAAGGTACATTTGCGCCCTTTATAGTTGTAAATCAAATATGTGCCAAAAGAGACAAAATATTCTCTGAAAAATTGCAACGGTCATTCCAATGGCACAAACTAGTGAATCCATGGGACAGGCCAAAGGTTTCATCCAAAGAAGTGTTTCAGATAAAACTTCAAGCTGCAAACAAATGTGGAATGAATAATAGTGATGCAACAGAGATTAGTGGGGCACACACAGTAAGTGGTGACAGACTATCATCTTTGTATTCTTTATTAGTCACAGGATCCCTGTATTTCTTCTGTTGGCTGGTTTGTTGCATGTCAGCCAGGCAGGAGGGGTTTACAGCGTCTCCAGCAGCCCTGCAAACAGATCACCGCGCCAGAGTATGGCCATGATAAATGCTGCCTCTCCCCCTCTGACCCTGATAAATGGGACCTCCTCTGAGAGAGGAGAAGGAACGTTCATGCTGTTCACATCTTCTGTGTAGAATCTGGGCTGATCCTGCTGTCGCCTTTCACCTCCATACCAACACGGAGGAGATACAAACATCTGTCCCCTTGATGAATGCAAGATACTTTTGTATTTGCTTGTGTTGATACTGTGCCACAGCCATTATGTGAGGGAAGCAAATACATCTCCATAAAACCTGACCTTCAAATAATACATCAAAGTCTCAGAGAAGTATTTTGTTCTCTAGGAAGCAGCAATGCACACATACAGAGGAGAGAGCAAGAGATAAGATGGAGAGATGTGCAACCTAAGGGAACAATTGCTGTGTATGAAACACAGCAAATGTGCAGTGACGGCTATGTGTCAGAAATCTCCTTCAGTGCATTTCCTCTACATCTGTCCTGAATTACTAGACACAGGAAGTTGTTGTCTTGCGCAACATTTGAGCAAAAGTGTGCTCTAAATAAGATATACACTACAGTGTCAACAGCTTTGAATTTCAGTGCCAGTGTTTGGAAAAAAAAAATTTGACTGAAGAGGAATTAATGTTAAACTGCATACAAATAAACTCAGTGACAGGAATGATTATTGGTTGGCAACAGCATTGTAAAAGAATGTTCAGAGTCAGATTACAAGCCATTATTTTGTGCAGTTATCATGTTATTTCTGCGCCATCTGTGCAGGAGAATTACCATCTACTACTATTTCAAATTCCAATGAGCCAGCATGACCATCTGCCATTCAAATTTGTTTGCAGTTACACTGCATTTAACTCATGGCAGTTTATGTCAAATAGAATACACCTACAAAAGGGAGTCTTATGAGTGCTGAAACAAGACTGATTGTGCAGCCACACATAGTAGATCTACGGATGTGTTAATCCACTGAGGTCTTCTTTCGGCTGCTCCCTTTAGGGGTCGCCACAGCCGATCACCTGCCTCCATCGCACCCTATCCCTAGCATCCCCTTCTGTCACACCAACCCTCTATCGCTCCATCTATAAACTTTCTCTGTGGTCTTCCTCTTTGCGTCCTGCCTGGAAGCTCCATTTTCAACATCCTTTGTCCAATATATCCAATATCCCTTAGCCTGAGCTCTTAACTCTACCCTTTCATCCACATATGGTCACTTAGTGTTTCTCCATAAAACCAACACAAAATGCAGAGTCCAGAAACCAGTGGGTGATGTCATGGTAGCTACAGCCATCTTTTATATACAGTCGTTGCTTGACCAAACTTCTCTCCGTATTTCACTGAAATCTGAATGGTGAGATATGCTTATAACTAACAGAACAACAGGATGGAAAGCATGACCTACTTGGTGGAGTTAACAAACAGCGGCAGCAAATACAATGGTCAGCATCATTTCCTCTACTTAATGGGGTTCCACTCTGGTCAGCCACAAAAGTGTTTCCCGCTCTCTGACCTCTGATTTTGACCCCAGGCCTGCCTCCAGTCCCTCCGACACGTCATAAACATTGACAACAGCCCTTAACTAGCAACTAATTGCAGGCCTATAGTGGTGCAGATGGGTGACCGGGAGCATTTAATTAAAACTTTCCCATGAACAGCCAACCGGAGGAGGCACCTGTTAATGATGACATGATGTCACTCTGTTACCACGGCTACCGGTCCAATTAGTAAACAGAAGTGCTTTCCTAGCCTGTTTTTTATTGAGGGCCACCAACAAGACTTTGTGGTTTTGCTGCTCCTGTATTTTTCTTCAGCAGTTGTTTTTGATGGCTAGCAGGAACATGGAGCGCCTTCCATCTCTCTGTCTGGCTGGTTTTAGTTGCTAACACTGCTTTTAATCACACTGACATGGAAACATATCTTGGGAATTTACGCAAGAGGAAGGAAAAAGTCAATACTATCATCTTTGTAAAGGAATCCCAGCTGACCTCGGTAGAGTCTGGTTTACAGTCTGGAAGTGTCCCCATCATATGTGGGTGTCCGTGGGTGTCATTTGATACCATTGCTAACTGAACTCTCCTTTTACAGCCTTGGAGGTTACACTAAAAAAACACTGCTCTGAAACTACAAAAAGCAACCAAATGGCCAGCCACCACTCACACACATTGTTCCACTGCAGGCCCCTGAAGGTTCACTAGCAGTTCACTGCTCGCTATACACACATCAAGTGTTAAATAAGGCATTATAATCCCACCGTGGACCTTGGGTGAGTCTGTAAACTGCCCTTAAACCACCTACAACAACCCCTCCCCCCAAAGCCCAGCCCAACCCCTTTAGGTGAGGCCAATAAAATACACCTCCATTTTGCACAATAATCAGCCATTTTAATCACGCATATTAGCCCTCCGATAACTTTAAACGTCATCTAATCCCCTAAAAGAGGCTGTGAGAGAAAGCCGGCCCTCACGCCTAATTTTACCCCAGTGGTTTTAGTCGGGCGCCTGGTCTAATTCAAACTTTACGTGGGCCCCAACACGTCTGAGAACAATGTGAGGGTCTTTGGGGAGCAACCGCGGTGACAAATGACCCCAAATAGGCTTGCACCTCTGTGACTGTCGCTGGACTTAAAATGGCTAATCTCTCAAAGTTTTAATGTGTTTTAGTGTTTGTGTGTGGTTCTGGACTTATCGGTCACGCACGCTAGTGAACCTGCAATTGAGTTCAAATCCCCAAGGAGCTTTCAAATTCTCTCTTTTTTCCTCCCCCTCTTGCTTGACCTTTTCTGGAACTTAGTTTAAATTGTGGATACAAATTAATGGCTTTAGTGTGTGAGATTGTGTGTTCATGGGCATACAGTGGTAGCCTTCACTGGAGGCACAGAGATGCACTGGTGCCTCAGATTTATTGTAACAACTCACAGATACAAATAAGAAATTTTGACTTCCATATAGTATCAGTAAGAGATAAAAAGGTATTCAGCATAGAAGCTGCAACAACTGGGACTTCTACAATCAGGACATCTGTTACAGTCTAAATGCCAGAGTGCATAAACATGAGTGAGAGGTTTACAACTGATCACATGTGTGCATCTGAATACATGCATATTTTCTACTTCCTAAGCTTTATTTTGTTTCCCTTCACCTGCACAGCTTTTTCTCCTTCCCTCTAAATTTCTTCCAGTTCTGTTTCATGCAAATAACTCCATCTGACCTCACACTTTCTTCCTGTCCTCGCCCTCTCCAGAGGCTCATGTATTGACTGTGTGTGATGTAACCGGTACTATCTCCCATACCAGGGCACTGTTGAAGCCCTGGGAGTCTCAGAAGAGGAAACACAATCTCAGTGGGCACAAATCACATTCATATGCACCCGCCCATGTACACATGCATAAATTTGCAAGTGTAAACACGCTTTAACTAGTGGGTAAACAACTTGCAGTTTTGGGCAATTACTAATAAACAAGAAAAGACATCATTTCACAAACTGTCAGCCTTTAAAATGTATTTTCCACTGCACACTGAAAGCTGCCTGCCCTTTTCAGTTTAATTTTAGAAACTTCTAACTTCCATAAACAGCAAATCAGCTGGGTTCACAATAAACAGATCTGAATACATACTGTCTGTCTTAAAAGTTTAGCATCTACTGTGTTTCATTTACCTTCGACAACATCGAATATTGCAAAGAATTAAGGTAATAATAGCTGTAATTATTGCTTTGATCAACTTAAGTAAAGGGGTCTGCTATTAGTGATGAACCCAAAGAGAAATATTACACAACTCTGCAGTACCCATCAGCTGCCACTGAGCTTTTTAGTATCTTTCAGCCCACTGTTTTGGTTTATCAGCCTGCAGCTTTACTGGCATGAATAAACCTCACAGCTCTCATCAGTTTGTTGGCAGCAGTATGCAGCTCTTTTCAGCAATAACATGGTTGGAAAGAGGTGTCGTGGTGTTTTTTCATGTTCTGCTTATGAGTTATTGATTTGGGAAGCTTGAAATGGTAATCTGGAACTAGAAATATCTTTCCAACTCTACCGAAGCCTGCAACTACTCACACACACCCAGCAAGTTGCAAATATGGTTCTACTCGCCGTTATTTATTTTGGGGTGTTTTCAAGTTTTACTTTTACTGTGTCTTTGCAGAAAGGATGATTGCACAGCTAAGATAGTGAGCAACTAACTGCCCTATCTCCTTGCACACAGGTTAGCTGCACACAAAGCACTTTAGGCCTCGGTCACACGGGAGAGACCGGTTGCTAGGGAAAAATGTGTATTCCCCAACGAGTGGCAAGTGGCTGCTGGAAGTTGTTGACTGTCACTTAGGGAAATCAGTTGCAAAGAGGGTGCTACAGCAAAAACCTCCTTGTGATTGCTTTGGTCACTAGCAGATTGTCGCAGTTGTCCATAGTTTGCATGGAAGATGCAGACTTGTGTGCAAACACTCACTAACTACTATCTGATTGGTAGTGAAACTTGAAAAAAGGGTGACGCAAACCAGAAATCAAGAATGTTTGCTGTCAAAGTAAAAGTTGTGCCTTACCTCTGCAACCAACGTGTTTCAAAAGGCACTACTTACTTTGAAGGGGAACAGTCTCCCTTTCCTGTTAGCATTGCACTCTTCACAGTTTCACTGCCACTCGGCAAGTAGTTGGCCAGTGTTTGTAGACAAGTCAGTGTTTTCCACACAAACTCCGGGTGACTGTGACAGTCTGTTTGTGACCAAAACAATCACAGGGAGTTTTTTAGGTGGAGCACGGTATACCTCTTTGCAACCAATTTCACCTAACGACAGCAAGCAACCTCCCGCAACCACTTGCCAACCAGTATGGGAATGCTCATTTTTCCCTAGCGACCAGTGGTATCCAGGCGATTGCCAACCGGTCTCCTGGCCTGTGTGACTGGGGCCTTAGAAAGACAGTGGGTTCAAGGACCTTTCACGCCAACTTCATTTTTCAGGCTTTGAGTCTATTTCCTCTGACCTAAACTCACTATACTGATGTTAGCTGGTAGAAATAGTGGTATATAAGGCAGCTGAATAGACAGATATTCTGTTGGTGGACAGCTTGAGAAGCAATTAATATTATAGCTGCATTTGCTGGGTAAATAGACACACAAATAAAAAAATGTTGCTCTGAATTTCCTGAACTTAAATAGGGAACAGTTTGATAACATTTTACCTTTCCAAAGTAATGTCAGTGTTCATTCCACTGCCAATAAGTGGCCAAAAATGTTACAGTTTAAAATAATTTAGTCTGCAATTTAATGTTTTTTTTTTTTTTTGTTGAAACATGATGCTTGGACACTACACAGCAAAAAACCCCAAAAAACAAAAACAGAAATCTGTAAAAATACAGTACAATGTACGGTTTTAAAATGAAGGAATTTTCGGTATAAATTTTTTATGGATGTTTTTCCATATTTTTTAATACACTTTTCCATACACTCAATTTTACCATTTACAGAAACTTCAGTAAAAAAAATTAATAAATTAATTTAAAAAATGTATAATGTACTGGCAGAAAATTACGGTACATTTTCTGTTTTTTATTTTTTTTTACTGAACTTTTTTTTTTTTTTTTTTTTTTTTTTTTTTTTCAAATAATTTTTTAT
>VUQI01057868.1:0-12200 GCA_015106735.1 Paratilapia polleni
TTCATCTCAAAGGTGTTCTATCGGGTTGAAGTCAGGACTCTGTGCAGGCCAGTCAAGTTCTTCCACACCAAACTTGGTCATCCATGTCTTTATGGACCTTGCTTTGTGCACTGGTGCGCAGTCATGTTGGAACAGGAAGGGGCCATCCCCAAACTGTTCCCACAAAGTTGGGAGCATGAAAATGTCCAAAATGTCTTGGTGTGCTGAAGCATTAAGAGTTCCTTTCACTGGAACTAAGGGGCCGAGTCCACCTCCTGAAAAACAACCCCACACCATAATCCCCTCTCCACCAAACTTTATACTTGGCACAATGCAGTCAGACAAGTACCGTTCTCCTGGCAACCGCCAAACCCAGACTTGTCCATCGGATTGCCAGACGGAGAAGCTTGATTCGTCACTCCAGAGAACATGTCTCCACTGCTCTAGAGTCCAGTGGCAGTGTGCTTTACACCACTGCGTCCGACGCTTTGCATTGCACTTGGTGATGTAAGGCCACATGAAGTTTGGAGGTCTGTAGCTATTGACTGTGCAGAAAGTTGGCGACCTCTGCGCACTATGCTCCTCAGCATCCGCTGACTCCGCTTTTACGTTGCCTACCACTTCATGACTGAGTTGCTGTCATTCCCAATCACTTCCACTTTGTTATAATACCACTAACACTTGACTGTGGAATATTTAGTAGCGAGGAAATTTCACGACTTTTCAGCGTGGCATCCTATCACGGTACCACGCTGGAATTCACTGAGCTCCTGAGAGCGACCCATTCTTTCACAAATGTTTGTAGAAGCAGTCTGCATGCCTAGGTGCTTGATTTTATGCACCTGTGGCCATGGAAGTGATTGGAACACCTGAATTCAATGGTTTGGATGGGTGAGTGAATACTTTTGGCAATATAGTGTATCATGGCCAATTTGTATACGGAGGAAGTGAAAAAGAGGGCTCTGTTATCCTATCCTGGAACACCACTGAGCCACTGATTCAGGTATGTGGATGACACCTGGGTGAAAATTAAATCTCAGGATGTACCACAATTCACTGATCACATCAACTCAGTGGACAAACACATCAAGTTCACCAGGGAGGATATGAAAAATGACAGGGTAGCATTCTTGGACTGTGAAATTTCCATCAGTGTTGGGGGATATTTGAAAGTCAATGTGTTCCGTAAACCAAAACACACGGATCAGTATCTAAGGTTTGACTCTCATCATCCACTTGAGCACAAACTAGGTGTTATCAGGACTCTACAACACAGAGCGAACACCATCCCCACAGACACAGCGGCCAGGGAAGCAGAACAACATCATATCAAAAAGGCCCTGAGTAAATGTGGTTATCCCAGCTGGACAAAGCAGGGAAGGCGCCTAAAGAATGCTCCAGGTGATCCAGGAGAGAAGGACAACCACTGCCCAAAGCGAAAACCTTTAGTGATCTCTTATGTGTCAGGAGTATCGGAACAGCTGAGAAGCATTTTCTCCAAACACCGCATCTCTGTGGCTTTTAAGCCCCAAAACACGCTACGCCAAAAATTGGTCCACCCCAAGGATTGGGTCCCCAGGCATAAACAGAGTAATATAGAGTACCATTGCCACTTGGATGAGTGACAGATGAATAGAATTAACTTTGTGGGATTTCCTTATCTGGATGATTGAGCATGCATCAAGACATAAAATGATTTCCACATCTCCACCAGGCTGGGACAGAGTCAGAGCCAAATGCACTGAGTAGTTTTTAAAGTTACTCAGATTAAACGATTAATACTTTTCTGCCAGTTTTACTCTGGTCTTTTTTTTTTTTTTTTTTAACAACAACCACTGTGTGATACCTGTTATCTCTGGCTGGGTTTTTTGGTTTTGTCAAACCAGCTAACACAAAAAGAGCCTGGCTAAGTCAAACTTGCTTTGCAGCACACCCCTGAGCAGAGGGTGGACTTAGACAATATTATCAGAGCCAGCTGTTATAGAAAGCAGGTTTAAGGAAACTCTGAGTTTGTTAACCTCAAGATGAGGAAAACTCTGTTTTCTGTTCCAGAAAGAGAGCTAACTTGAACTTTGAGTCAGTTCCTGGGGTAACAGGTAACAGGTTTTCTTAAACAAAACCTGAGAACTCCTCCCTTCCTGCTGCACTTGAAGCACCTGCCTGACACTCATTTCCTCATTCATATACAGTAGATATCAAACTTCCTATTGGAACATTATTTTGCATTAGTTTATGTCTTTACAAACATTGAAATCCCAGTTAGATTTTAATTTGTTATATTTAACCACTTTCACAACAATCTGCCATGAGAACACAAAGTGATGACTGGGCATTGTGGATTTATTGTCAATTCAGAATGAAATCTATGGTCTACATCTTTCTGTCTTTCATCCTTCTTTCAGACTTCTTCCCCATGACATGGACCCAGATAAGCAGTAGAAAATGGATGGCTGGATGGATGGAGGTCAGGAGGTAGAGTGGGTTGTCTACTAAATGAAAGGTCAGTGGTTCAATCCCTGGCTCCTATAGTCTGCATCCTTGGGCAAGATACTGAACCCCACATTGCCCTGATGCATTCATCGGAGTGTGAGTGAATGTTAGCTAAGTGCTTAAGTGTAGATAAAAGCGCTGTATGAATGTGTGTGTGACTAGGTGAATGTGGCATGTAGTATAAAGCGTATGGAATTAGATTTATATCATAAGTCACGCGCAAGATAAAACATAGTCATGAATGCTGCAGCAGATCCACGCTCTCACAGGCAGCTTTGCTCTTGGAGCTGAATTCTGCTCGCACGAATCAGTCTGACTTCTGACAGTTTGGAGGCGGAGCCCAAAGGAGGACGGGTCCTAATGTGATTGGTCACTTTCAAAGCAGTGACGTCACAGCCTCTGTGATAGACAGCCAAGTTCTGAAGTCTCTGACCTACTGTCCCATTAGTCTGCTGTACAATATCATATACCTTTTATGATTAGAAAAAAAAACCTCTTAATGAGAATCATTAAAGGAAGTGTGCATCAGGATCTAGCAATCATAACTTTGGCCAAAATAGAGACATATATGTATGCCAACAAAGAGTTGCTCAGTCTGCAGCAAACAGAATTCACCGGTTTTTAAGATTTCTTGAGCATTAAAGTAATCCAGTGACAGTTGTCAGTATTTCCACTGCTACACAGCAAAAAATAACTGTTGATAATTAATTCGGCAAACTTCATTTTTCAAATTGTAAACAAATACAAAAACAGCACTTATGTTACTGCCACGGTGTAACTCAGTTTAACACAGGAAACTGAACCTGTCTATCACAGAGGCTGTGGCGTCACTGCTTTGAAAGTGACCAATCACATTAGGACCCTTCCTCCTTTGGGCTCCGCCTCCAAACTGTCAGAAGTCAGACTGATTCACGCGAGCAGAATTCAGCTCCGAGAGCAAAGCTGCCTGCGAGAGCGTAGATCTGCTGCAGTGCGCGCAAAGGAGACACTCTCGCGTGCATGATGGCTTCTTTGTGTGCGTGGCTGCTGAGTTCTACGTGCACGGGTTGTTGAATTTACGCGCGAGGAATTTAATTGCGCAAGTGCCAATAAATACCTGCACCCGTGAAATGAAATTATTTGCTTGTGACTATGTTTTATCTCGTGCGCGACTTATGACATAAATCTAATACCATAAAAGCGCTTTGAGTACTCAAACTGAGTAGAAAAGTGCTAATACAAAAGAAATATTTGGATAAAGGACAAACGCATCCGCTAACAAAAATAAAGATAACATTAATTCACAACCAAATAAAAATGGAAAGAACACTATTATTACAGGGTCCTGTGGCCTCCCATAACACCTGGGTTGTGACTGAATAGTAAAAAAAAAATACTTTCTGTTTCTTTTCATAATCACTTTTCTTGAGGGAAAACATTGTTAGGGCAATGACAGATATGAAAGAGAATTCATAAAGACTTAGGAAAAGAGAAATGCAATGATCAGAGAATATGACTGCATGTACAATAGGCTACTTAATTATGCTGACGCATGTTGTTGATGTGGGTCTGCTGTGGAGAAACTACGGTGTCCTGAACATGCACTAAAAATGTGCATCTTAGATACTTCAACCTGTGTGTTGCTGTTTCATGCAGGCTGTAAAAAAATCAGACAACCTGCTGAAAAAAAAAACCATATTTACATTACATATGTACATATGTTGAAATTAAAGAATAAAGGTTACCAGACACACAGGTTATGACACAAAATGGAAAACACAAGAGTAATTTACATTTACATGATCCAAGCCCCTTGTCGGTCATGTTGATCGTTTGTTTTTTGTGATTGGTCGGATGGTCCCTCACGTTTAATTGAAGGACATATTTATATTCTTTCCTTTCATGGTCCTGGGGTACGGTCGAATAGTCCAAAAAGTTACCACCTATCTCCTTTTCATAATCACTTTTTCTTGACCTTGATGGAAAGGTCAAGATCTCATAGTACCATATTATCCCCACAGAGTGCTTCGCTCTCAGAGTTTCCAAAAAAAAATGACTAGAATGGGAGGCAGAGGGCTTTAGCTTTCAGCCCCCTCTCCTGTGGAACCAGCTTCAAACACTCTCTGTGGAAAACAGACATTTACAACATATGTAGCACTTTATCAGTTATGTTGATCGTTTCCATGAATGCTCAGATGGTACTCTCTTATCCTTTCGTAATGGATCAGGTTCAGGGAATATGGTTGCCTGTTTTGAACTGTGTGGCTTACCGTGCAAACTCATGGTTACAGTATTTTGTCTTAGGGGTTCTAAACGTCTTTACAGGGAATATTCTGTGTCCTTAAGTTTTACATATTTGACGTTTTAATACCAACGTGGAACTGGATGTTTCGACCCATTTGACGCGCCTGGTTATGTAACAGAGACCATCTGCGCCCGCTGTGTGTTGGCTGTCTGCTACAGAGTCAGCAGTGTGGGTACTTTAGAGACAGCTAGCAACAACGACGCGGACTCCCCGCGCGTGCCCGCAGAAGGCCCGCGACCGCGCGCGCAGAACATGTGAGTGTACATGTAGAGCGCATCAGCGTCTTGCCAGCTTACCAAGGTTAGATGCTAGCGTTTGTGCTCAGAGCGGGTACCACAATATCACCACGCAACGCACAGGATCTGAACTAAGCGGTACGTATTTCCTATGACTCCTTTCAGTGGATGATTTGTCTTTTAGCTGAGAGTATCAAGAGGGTTGGTGCACGGCGTTAACTCGATGGGTGTGGATCTTTGTTTTGACCGGTCGAGACAGTTCCAATAAGTGCCAATATGCCTTTATTTTTATTTTTTATCAGCCGTACAGCTGAGCAGGGTGGATACTCTAATTGTAAGCAAGGGTGTTGTCCTCACAAAGCCCACACTAAAGTAAAAAATAACCGAGGGTTTAAGGCCTTTTATGTTAAAGTGAATCCAAGCTTTGTGCCTCTTAGACGCTGTGATAAGAAACTACACAGAGGAACATAATGATCTGTTTTCCTCTGTGTGCAGAGCAGACACAGCAGCCTGTATGGGATCCAGCCTGTCAAAGACTTCTGGAACACTGCAGGAAAATACATTTAAATGTGAATCATTCAAATGTATTGTAAGAAAAATATACATTGGATAATTATCTTGGAATTATAACTTATGATCTTGGAATTAGAAGAAAGGATCTGGTAATTGAAAGGTTAAGTTTAAGAGGGCAGACTACAAAACTGAGGAGTCTGATTATCAATGAGTTAATACTCATTTCAGTTTAATTTACTAGATTTTACTTCAATTTCTTATAATTTTTTTATTACTGTAATTTCAGTGGTGCACCCTTGACATAGTAGAGGAGAAGAGATGCTGGTGCTGGTAAAAGGAAGAAATTTTACACATAAAGGCCCATAACATAATACATCACATACATAATAATCAGACCAAATCTGTCTGTATTCCTGACAACAAACAATGAAGACCTCTGGTAGCATATGAAGAGTTTTCATTGTTACTAGGCCATCTGTTGCTGTTACTTTAATAATTAGAGTGACTATATATAGATACAAAGATATGGAAAGACAACCATGTACGCAATGCTACTGCTGCAGGTAGCAATAAAATCACTGTAATAAAAAAAGGTGACATGACAGAAAAATATTAATAAATACATGGAGTAGAGTTTTACTAACGATAAAAATAAGATCACCCGACAGCTGTGATGGAGTTCAGGACTCTACATGAGGGTGGTTGCTATATAAAAAATAATTTAACTAACCTATAAACTGAGACAGCTCATCTGTCTGTGGGGCAGGATAGCATATTTGCCATTAGATTCTGATAGCACATGCCTCCATGTTGTGGATAATTTATTTTTACTCAGAAGAAAAGCTACTAGAAAGAGCTGGAAGCAACAACAAACTTTTGTCTGCTCTTGCCTGTAGTTTGTGCTTTGTCCTGTTTGTTTTTTTGTGGAGAGGTTTTTCTTCAAGAGAGAACAGAGGAACAAATTACCCTGTTCTGACCAATAAATATCAGCTGTCTCAACAATGAGTACCTCATCCTGTGGATGAATTCAGCTCTACTGTCTTAAACTGCTGCTTGTGAAAGTAGTCCTTATACTGTAAGCTCGACATAGTGGTGTGTGAACTAATTCAGCAGGTCCTGGTTAGAGTGGCCCTCCAGCTCACAGTGGATCTTGAGAGCAGAACAAAGATTACTGGGACCAGATGGAGTCTACAGTGGTGAAGTTTAAGTAAGTTCAACTGCAGGTTGAGACACTCTCCTGGGAGGCAGTTAAATGACATCAAGGGCAGCCAGAGACGGGATCCTGGGTCGTTAGCAGTGACTGAACTTTAAAAATCAGAGTGAGGATTGTACTGTACACTACTAAATTAATCACTTTGTTGTCTCAGACAGATGAAAAAAGAAAAATAAATTGTAGATTATATTTGAGCGACACATCCAAGTAAAGTCTACATGTGGGATGTAAAGGACTGAAGTGAAAACTGTAGGATAGAGAAAGACATGGAAGAAGAGACTGTTGATGTCCATGAGTGCCCTGTGATATCAGTCCTGTTTTGTACCATCTCTTACAAAGCCACGGACAGCAAAAAAACCTCAAGTCTGAAAAACTGTTTTAACTTCAGTTAATTATGCTCCACAAGGCTGTCACTATCAGATCAAACCAGCTGTAACACTGTGCTGTGTCCCTCTTTTCCCCTGTGTCCTCATACTCAGGTCAGTGATGACATCGCTCAGGTATTGTCTAACACTACCCAAATCCTAACCACATTACCATGGCAACAGGAAGAAAAGGTAAGTGTGACGCTGCTTGTGTGTGTTTGTGAGTGCTACTTTTGACTGTCCTTCATTTGATTATGTCCAGACGAAACCACCAGGGGGCAGTGTGCCTCTTTTTGTGAGAACTAACAAAAAACTGACAAATGCAAAGAAGTAGATGACATTTTCTCACTTCTTAACACTTAATGGTTCCATTTGTTTTTCTAAAAATATAGGTATGCACTGAAAATGAGCTTTAAAAATAATCCACCTCACCAAACAAGTCTGACTAACTTATCCTAACTTATCCTTATCACGATGCAGTTTACTCTCTCCTCTGCAGAGCTACCTATGCTGCTTTAAAACATATTCAGATGTTGCAAGATTCCCAGCTGTATCCCTGCAGTTCCAAAATTTTCTAAGCTCATTATCAATGTTTTAAATTCAACACATTCACACACAACAGTTTCAGTGATTTGGAGCACCTTCTCTGTAACTCTATAACTAGCACAGGAAGTATTTTTTTTACAGGTTTTCTCATTTGTTTTGCCACAATATATTTGAAGTTCTCATCTCTGAAGATGGATTTCTCAGAGCAGCTCATACATGCAACAAAACACTGTAGTTAACCTGCAAAATGCTGTAACTCATCCAACACTTAAATTCATGTGTCAAGATTAGGTTTTGGCATCAGAGAATAAGTTATTACTATCAAAATGACGAGGTCCTTTGACATTGTGTAAACTAGTTTGGTCATAATGTTTACATATCTTGTCAGAATGACAGTGCATTCCTGATCTTTCTAATTCCTGATGTTCTTGTCCTGCATGTTTTCAATGGCACTGGATGGCTAGTGTATCAGACTATTATTGTTTTGAGGATAATTGACCGCTGTTATGTGTTAAAGTGAATAATATGTTGTGCAGATTTCAAAAACACAACTGACTTTGTCAAGAAGAAAACACATTCGCACATATTGTGAGGAAGGAGATATTTTTACACCCATGGGGACCAAACACATTAAACTACAGTAACAGAAATGAAAACAATACAAGTTTACATAGCACCGCACAGAACAAAACATGTAGACTGTCAGTACCAGCAACATGTACTGTGGAAACAAAACATGTGCAATAGTGCGTTACAGTAACAAAACAGTGGTGGAATCACTGCACATTCTGTCCGTCCTGTTCCTTTGGTCACAGGCTCTCATTAGCCTCACACCTACTGCTCTCCCTTGCAGTGTAACAGCAGAAGAGCCGACTTGTATGCTGCATCTATCCTCTGCTGTTGTCCTGTTCTTCTTGCTGCACCACTACACATCCTTCCTGATTTTTCTCTTCCATGAACAGGCTGTTGCCCCATAAGCTGTTTATTTGAGCAGCTCCTCCTCATTCACAAATTGTTTTAAATCTGCTGCACTCAAGCTCTGTAAATATGTTTTACAAGACTCGTGCTCGTGATTTGCACCTGTGAGCTTAGCAGATTTTTGACCATTACCTGGAATAGTCTGCATGTAATGACTTACACAATGAAATATGTAATGCTGGTATATTTTGGAGATTCAAACTATTCAACTTGTAGAAACATTACATATTTTGCCCACATAGACGTTGTTTTCTGTCATTTACCTAAGTGTCCTAAAACATTTGCAAATGTTAACAAAGAGTGGCAAATGGATTGGTACTTATATAGCACTTTCCTACTGTAAATAAGCACTCAAAGCACTTTTTACTACAGCCTCATTCACCCATTCACACACACAGACACACACACACACACACACTCCGATGGATGTATCAGGAGCAATTTGGGTTTCAGTATCTTGCTCAAGGACACTTCAGCATGTGGCCTGGGGGGGCCAGGGACCTCCACCTACCTTCCAATTAGTGGACGCTCTATCTCCTGAGCCACAGTTGGCCCCAGCTACAAACTTCAATTCAATTCAATTTAATTCAATTCAATGTTATTTATATAGCGCCAAATCACAACAACAGTCGCCTCAAGGTGCTTTATATTTTAGGGTAAAGACCCTACAGTCTGAACTGTTTTGAAGGATTTTACATATTGATTTGCAAACTGTTGTTAAAGCATTGAGCCAAAGCTACTGAGAAAAACTGTAACGTCTAATTGATCTGCCTTTATCACAACCCTCAGACATGGTAACATCGAATGTCTGTGTTGCATTTTTCTGCATGCTTTCTGCTGCTGATGAGTTAAAGTTGATGTTGCTCCATAGGAAGTACTGATCCATCATTGTCTTTTTTTTGTCTAAACACACCATTGTGTTTATTTCTATGTCTGCCATGGTTTCCACAAGATATAAAGTCTGTTTCCTCTGTGTCCCCAGGTTCCACCTCCAGAGCAGGTGGGGTTCGTTTCCCTGATGATGATGAGCCCCCTGGCTCTCCAAAACGGAGAGATGACCAATCAAACCTTGCTACGCTTATTGCTGTCTTAGAGAAGGATGGCAGCTACTTGGTGAAGGTGTGTCTGTACACCATGAAATGAATGCAGGTGCTTGTGTGTGATTTAACTTTCACAGCCATTTTCCAAATGAAATATTAGAGGCATCAACATCAGGTGTTTTCATGTATGAATGGATAGAGGATGGTGTCATTAATGGGACAATCTAATCTACATTACAATAGTAATGTAGAACTATACATAGTATGCTATGAATTTTACATTGCTGTTACACTCCTTTTAGTATTTATCTTACTTCTATTTCAGGTGTTGGTCATAATGAAGTTTCTCATAATGTTTGTGCAGCATTCTTTACTCTTTGCCTCTACTATGTTGCTCCTTTATCAAGGCTGGTTTCCTGAAGAGCCACCATTGTTATGAGATTGTCTTCACTGTCCCAGATGTTCCCACACTGGGCAAAGAGCTCTCGTGTCTTCCTTCATCCTCTCCTACTCGGAGATCCCCCAGCCTCCAGGTCCAATGTATTAACTCCACACTGGAGGGTAAGTCCAGGTATTAGAACAAGAAAACTTCCGTACTTACGTTTTACACGCATTTCTAACCTGCAGAGTGGTGGAGCAGACTATTAAGCTGGTAGAGCCTCATTATTCTAATTATGAGACAAATTCTTTTCCAAAACTCAAAAATAAAAGTGACAGGTCTACTTTCTTTTACAGAAGGGGCTTCAAGCTGCAGAGAGCAGTTGAAGAAGGCAGGAAGTCTTAACAGGCCATGATAACTTCTCTGTCTAGCTGTGTACAATGTGCTCATTGGCTTGTCTTATTACCTTTCAGAATCACTCTGTTTCCCCTTTCTGTGGAATCTTTTCACACGTTCAGTCTGTTGTCAGCAGACAGCAACCAAGAGACTCATAATCAAAGCACATACAGCATATGGTCATATTTCCCTACCCATCAATGGTGACCAACACCAGGAAGTGAAGAACTAAGCCAAAAAATGAAAGCAGAATGCATTGATTTCCAAATTAGCATCAGGATGACAATTAAAGACATTATGAGCATTTTAACATGAATATGTTAAGCACTGTATGTGTCCCTACTATCTTTATTTAAGTCAGTCCAAAGTATTCCTTTGATTGGCTTGATAACTTTTTCAAGTTCATGATACAAAAAAAATTGTTGATATAAATATACATGAATAAATTGTCTCCTCCCTCCCTCCCTTCTTCTCTTTAGGAGGTGTAAAGGTAACATGTGAGTACAGGACTCACCAGGAGGGTGTGCTACAGGAGGAGATCATGCTGGTAACCAGAGGGAGAAAAGACAGCAGTCTAAAGGTCAGACTCCAGGCCAGGGTCATTGGTAGGTGCTTGCACACAGATATACACACAGACGCATGTATATAGATACTAAAGCTATGTATAAATGCCACATTTCAAGGGGCTTTACAGTGCCGAACAAATTTATTAGACCACCACCCAATGTAAGGTTTATGCCACAGTTGCCCTAAATTAACAATATTGGTAATTACCAAAACCATTTTTATGTTTCTGTAATGGTTAATCCACCAGTATGCACAAGCTCTTTAATTGAAATGATATTTTTAATGCTAAAATATAATTATTGTAGTTATCCATGAATTTTCGAATCTTCTGTTTTACAAAAAAGCAGAAAAAAATATTAAAGCACATTATTAATTTTTGATTAAGATGCCAAATTCCAGTTATTTACTTACATTCCTGAACAGAAAAATTGTTTTAGTGCTTGAATGTTATGCTTGATTAATTTCTGACTTCTCAAAGAAGTCCAGTGTGTCGGCTCAAATTTGGGTATAAAAACAAGAATTCAGTTTGAAATTCCTCACTCCTGTTCAAAAAGAACTCACTGAAAAGGAAAGAGTCCACATTAAAGCACTTTGTGATGCTGGATGGTCTTTCTCATTTTTATGACAGGTGATCTAATAAATTTGTTAAACACTGTGTATAGTAAGGTAAAGACCCTACAATGTTGTTAGAGAGAGAACATCAGTGATCAGACAATCCCTGATGCGGAGCACTTGGCAATGGTGGGGGAAAAAGAACTCCCTTTTAACAAGAAGAGACCTCTGGCAGAACCAGGTGAGTGGAGGGGCTGCAGCCATCTGCCTTACCACTTGGGGCATGATATCAAGGGTTGGGGCATGGCAGAAGAGAGGAACATGCCCCAATCTATCTCTCCGATTGATCTTTCTGAGTTAACTTCAATAATTATTTCCTCTAAACCATCAACATGTCTATTGGACCCCATCCCTACAAGACTGCTCAAAGAAGTCCTACCATTAATTAATGCTTCAATCTTAAATATACTCAATCTATCTTTATTAACGGGCTACGTACCACAGG
Organism: Paratilapia polleni; assembly: GCA_015106735.1. NCBI lineage: Eukaryota > Metazoa > Chordata > Actinopteri > Cichliformes > Cichlidae > Paratilapia > Paratilapia polleni. The sequence goes on from VUQI01057868.1 coordinate 12,044, forward strand.
CCTTTAAGAATTAAACCATTACTTAAAAAGCCTTCACTTGACCCAGCTGTCTTAGCTAACTATAGGCCGATCTCTAACCTTCCTTTTATTTCTAAAATTCTTGAAAGAGTAGTTGCAAAACAGCTGACTGATCATCTGCAGAGGAATGGTTTATTTG
>VUQI01057873.1:0-10300 GCA_015106735.1 Paratilapia polleni
CTCTCCTATGGAACCAGCTCCCAGTTTGGATTCAGGAGACAGACACCCTCTCTACTTTTAAGATTAGGCTTAAAACTTTCCTTTTTGATAGAGCTTATAGTTAGGGCTGGATCAGGTGACCCTGAACCATCCCTTAGTTAAGCTGCAATAGGCTTAGGCTGCTGGGGGCTTCCCATGATGCACTGAGCACTTCCTCTTCCTCACTTCCTCTCACTCTCCATGTGTTTATACACCATTTGCATTTAATCATTAGCTATTATTAACCCTGTCTCTCTCCCATAGGTGTGCCTTTTTTGTCCTGTCTCCCTCTGCTCTCTTCTGTTTCTCCTCACCCCCAACCAGTCGCGGCAGATGGCTGCCCCTCCCTGAGCTTGGTTCTGCTGGAGGTTTCTTCCTGTTAAAAGGGAGTTTTTCCTTCCCACTGTTGCCAAGTGCTTGCTCATAGGGGGTCGTCTGATTGTTGGGGTTTTCTGTCTAATATCGTAGGGTCTTTACCCTAATATATAAAGTGCCTTGAGGCGACTGTTGTTGTGATTTGGTGCTATATAAATAAAATTGAATTGAAATTTAAATTAAAACATAACCATTAAAGCTAGTTTTGTAAATTTTTCATTAGCCATCAAGAATTGCACTGCTTTCTTATTGGTCATTTGAAGATGTGAGTGTGCTTAGTTAGTACCTTTCCTTAACAGCATTGCCAAATCCCAACAATTCCTTAGAGTAGCTATCCTCCATGGTTCAATCTCCACATCATAATGGTAGCAGCACTAATGCTTGCAGACCCTCAGCAGAAACTTAACTGCTTACAGTAGTTTGCATTGTTTTAAAAGCCTAAAAAAGCTGACCATACAATGATCTAAAGTGCCTTGAAAAAGTATTCATAACCCTTGAACTTTTCCACATCTGAAATCTGAAAAAAAAAAAAAAAATCTGAAAAGTGTGGTGTGCATTAGTATTCAGCCCCCCTCAGTCAATACTTGTCGAACCACCTTTCACTGCAATTTCAGTTGCAAAACTTTTGGGATATGTTTCTACCAGCTTTGCACATCTAGAGACTGCAATTTTTGCCCATTCATTTTTGCAAAATAGCTCCAGTCAGATTGGATGGAGAGTGTCTGTGAACAGCAATTTTCAAGTATTGCCACAGATTCTCAAAAGGATTTAAGTCTGGATTTTGACTGGGCCATTCTAACACATGAATATGCTTTGATCTAAACCATTCCATTGTAGCTCTGGCTGTATGTTTAGGGTCGTTGTCCTGCCCCAGTCTCAAGTCTTTTGCAGCCTCTAACAGGTTTTCTTCCAGGATTGCCCTGTATTTAGCTCCATCCATCTTCCCATCAACTCTGACCAGCTTCCCTGTCCCTGCTGAAGAAAAGCATCCCCACAGCATGATGCTGCCACCACCATGTTTCAGGGTGGGGATGGTGTGTTCAGGCTGATGTGCAGTGTTAGGTTTCCACCACACAGCGTTTTGCATATAGACCAAAAAGTTCAATTTTGGTCTCATCTGACTAGAGCACCAGAAAACCATGTATCATTTGCCTTGTACTTCACAATTATGTGCTTCTTTATGTTGGTCTATTACATAAAATCCCAATAAAATACATTTAAGTTTGTTGTTGTAACATGACAAACTGTGGAAAGGTTCAAGGGGAATGAATACTTTTTCAAAGCACTGTACCATATTCCTCTAACCTGTGTAGTTAATCTTACTTGGCTTACTTGCTTGTTTCATTTTACAATGCAACAGTATATATGCTAATCTCTTAACATGTACAGTTAGGTAAATAAATATTTGGACAGTAACATAATTTTTGTAATTTTGCCTCAGCACACCACCACAGGGGAGAACTCAAACAGTCATGATGTGACTGAAGTGCAGATTTTCAGCTTTAATTCAAGGGGTTTAACATTAACAGTTTAGGGATTACAACCATTTTCATACATACCCCCCATTTTCAGAGGCTCAACGGTAATTGGACAATTGACTGACAAGCAGTTTCATGTGTTGCTCATATTTTTTTTTGGTTTCAAAACCTGTCTGTTTAATAATAATGCGTCTAATTCATACATTTGCAACAACCTATGGTGCAATTAAACATGTTTTCATCACTACCAAATATGCCATATTTGGGATGTAAGAAAGGTCACCCCCTTATTATAGCTATGGTAAACATCCATGCCCAGGATTGTGGTGCTTTCAGCTCCTCGCCGCAGTGGATGGATCAGTGTATTTGATTTGGCACATGCGGGTAATGATACGGAAATCACTTCTGTAGACACTGACTTTGCATTTAAGCAGGAAAGCTGAAAAAATGTAGAAATTTGATGAGAAAACTATTTTTGACTTTATTCAACAGATCAGATTTTGCTAACTGTAAAATGTCGTGATAGCTCTTATGGAGTAAAGTCATTTTGCTTTTGCTTGAGTAAAGCTTCAGCAACCTGCAGTTTTACATAAGTCAAAATTCTACTTTTTTTTCTTTGTGGTTACATACACAACATATTTCACGGATGTACTTGAAACACAATATTAAATACTAGAAAAAAATTATCTTTTGCATCCCGTATTTTCACTGTAGCATACAATTACTGAAGGTTTCCAGTATACACTGAAGCATTGCTGTGTTTTTAGATATCAGTGTATTATGGACAGTAAACCCCCCCCCCCCCCAAATGTGTAACTTTGCTTAAAGGCACCTTTTCTTAAAGAAAGGATTGGTATGAACATGCAGAGTGTTTAACCCCCAACCCTGATTAACCATGCTGCTCACTATTCAAGAATAGGTCTGTTTTTTTTTTTTTTAGTGAGCAGCTTCCAGGTGTGATTGTCTGAGCCAAAATGAATATGAAGCAGGCTGATGCTCACAAAGAAGCTATATTTCAAGCTAAAGCTCCCAAGCTGATTAAAAAGACAGGTGAAGAGAAAAGACTACAGTTAAAGAAGTAGCCAGTAATTGGTAGCTTTTCTTCTCAATCTTTTTTATATCCATAGACAGCAGCACTATCAATTAAGAGCACTAAGCAGATGGCAGTCTGCATGTAATCTAATAATATCAGTTGTCACATGTTGCAGAACGAGCTACTTAATGAACCCATGACCCACATTACATTCATTTCTATTCTTCATTATGGTTCACTGATGCTTAAGAGTTTCTCTGTTGTTAAATCATTGCTACTCGTATCATCATCACAGAGCACACAAAAACCATATGACAGTGAAGAGGCCAGAGTTTGAAGTACATGCGGGTGTGTAAATGTGTGCACATCTGCGTGTTTCGTCCCCAGGGACGTGCTGCGCTGGGCCGCTGACGCAAACAGTTTCAGCCGGCCAAGGCCTGCCGGGAGGCGTTGATTCAAGTCCAACAGCATGTTCTGCTCCACCAACTGGACAATGAGGGACAACAAGGCAGTTGCACTTTTGAAATTAGCAATATTTTGGTGAGGTCTGCAATTCATCTCACTACAACCAGGGAAATGTTCTCTGTGATTGAATCTCTACTTACCTAAAACTACAGTATTCAATTTTAACAGTGTGATACATCAAGTATTACCCACTGACACTGGGATAGCTCTGCAAGTTTCATACAGCCGTGCATGGTTCCTAGAGGATCAATCAAACAGACTTTGGTTATACCCCTGCTTTGCATGTAGTACACACAGGAGCTCAAATCTTTCACTTGCATAGTAAAATACGTCACCATCTACTGGATGAACTGGCACAATTTTTAACCAAGACATTCATGGTTTCCAGTGTGTGCACTGGTTTTGGTGTGTCCACTTAAATGAATCTGCTGATTACCTGACTGGTCCTCTAGCATGACTAGCTTGTTGCAGACAGCTGTCAACAACTGTCTGCAACAACTGAGTGAAATTTTGTTGCAGACATTATATGCTCGTGGCCCTTAATTTTTTCATTTTGTTCAACCTTTAATTGTGTTTATGTCCAACAAAACTAAGGACATTCCAATAAATCTCAGCTAGAGTCTCAGTGGAATACAGTGTTACAGATGTATTATGCTAAACTAAGATGATGAACACGATTAACATTTGTACTGCTGAACGTTAGCAGTGTCATTATGAGCATGTTAAGCCTCAGTGACTCAGTGACTCCCGGCAACCTCCATTTGCTAGGGAAAAATGTATATTACCTGACTGGTGAAATCGGTCACAAAGAGGGAGCTGTACGGTTGCCTATTGTTTGCAGACACGTTGGCATCCTTCATGCACACACTCGCCATTTACTCTCTAAGCTGTAGCGGAACTTGACAAAGTGTGACGCAAACTGGAAATGGAGACCGTTCACCTTCAAAGTAAAAGCTGTGCCTCGCTGGTGCAACCAACATATTTCAACATTTACAACTTTTACTTTGAAGGCGAATGGTCTCCATTTCCGGTTTGCACCGCAATTTTCACAGTTTCACTCCTGCTCAGCAAGTAAACTTGTTTGTAGACAAGTTTGCATATTCCATGCAAATTTCAGGCGACCGCTGCAACCTGCTAGCGACCCAAGCAATCACGAGGAGGTTTTTGGTGCAGTATCGTATAACTCTTTGCAGCCAGTTTCACGCTAGCAACTGCCAGCAAACTCCAGCAACCACTTGACAACCGATTGTGGAATATACGTTTTTCCTTAGCAACCTGTGTTTGCCCAGGGGTGACTGACTGGAATGGGGCTTTAGCAATCGATTTCACAGTGATTGTCAGCAACCTCTAGCAACCACTCGCCAACTGCCAGATGGTTGCTGACTGGTCTCTAGGCCAGTGTAACTGGGGCCTTAGACTGTTGACATTATCATTTAACTTAAAACGCTGCTGTGTAGTGCAGAGCTGCTAGCTTGACTACTGACTTTTAAGAATTCATAAGTGGAAATGGACTTTCAGTTAAATGATCATATCATGTGTTTGCTCCTACTATTCAAAACAACCAATGAAAACAACATTTCTCCTCTTAAAAGGACTGTGTTAGGAGGCCAACTCACCCCATCCCACCCTAGCTTTTGTTTTTTCTTTTTAAAAAAAATTATTTACTGAAAATACATACAGTTAGTAGTAAATATTTCAATGACCACCATGAAAGAGATTCTTTTAAGATATATTTCCTGTACACAACATCTTTGATATATTTGCTCAGTTCAAAGGAATAATTCAAATACCTCTTTAGCAAGAAGGAGTGCAGAAGTTGAAGATGTCCAGGCAGAGTGCAGCAAGACACAGGAGCGAGACTTTCACCAAACAAAATCATGAAATGGCATGTTTTATTCTGGTCCATGTGTCTCTTTACTGTTAGTAAAGAGCTGATTTGCTCATTAAGATGCTTAGCAGGTGGATAGTTGGTCTTTCAGCTCTGCTCTCCTTTCTGTAAAAGTCACAGCATGCCACTGCCCTGCACACAATAAGTCAATAAGATACCATCCCTCACTGGCTTACCACACACATTTACAGCTGCTGGGTTCAATAGAAAGTAACAGGAAGCAGTGCTATCCGGAACTATCTCTTTGGTGGAAGACAGCATTTTGGCCCCACAGATACTTGTGCCTAGAAGAGAAGTATTTATGTTAATTATTACTTTTAATCATTTTCAAGTCCCCACAGGGCTTCTTTTGAGTTTTATCTGGCACCGTTACCGGGCATCAAGCCCAAGTTCAGGCTCACAATCAAATCTTTATTGTCCATTTGGAGGAAGCTGGCATTGAATGTGTACAAGACAATACATAATAACAATGTACAAATTAGAGAGGAATGCATAGCATGCATTCATTGTTCATTCAGGGTAACCGGAGTGTATTCAAGCATATACTGGGAAACCCCTTTAGGACACGCTGCCGGTGTCTCAAACCTCTGGGCCATGCAGACTGCTGTCCGAGGGATCTGCATATCTTTGCACTATGAGGGAGAAACACCTGGAGGTAATCTAGGTGTTAGTGAGCACCACCGTCCCTCCTGTGAGATCCATTTACAGTGGAAACGGGGGAGGGGGAAGCATTGGGTGGAAAGCTGATCTATTACAGCTAAGCAAGTGTGACAACCTGAAGGGAATTGTCCTTAATTTACACCGCAGTGGCAGATAAAGGCAGACAGCGGCACTGTGAGTCTCCATAAGATGTGCTTGACATAGGCATGTATAGATTTCTCTACCACTGCAAAAAGGAAAGAGCTGCATTACAGTGCTTCCAGCCCCCCTTCAATCATTTATTTTCTCTCCCTTTCAAAGTGAGAGTGAGCCTTTGAACAAGCACAGCCTCGCAAAAGTTGAGCTGACCTGACGTATGACCATATAACGCATGGCAGATTCACGTGTGATGGTGCATCGGTAATCATGACGCTGTTCTTTTTTTATACTTCCAGTCAGAGCTTTTTTGCCCTCTTCCATCACTCAAAGAGAAAAATAAAGTTTAGAAGAACCATGTTCTTATTAAACAGCCACCTATCTATTCAAATCTACCAACCTAGTTTTCTCCTCTTAATAGAGAAACAAGAACCACAGAGGCCAGATGATTTCTTCTTCCCCTTCATGTTCCTGCTCCTTGTCTTGCTTTTCAGAGGAGCATGACAGGCCCCATCTGTATTACCGAATTACCCTGTGGGCCTCGATTAAGAAGAAAGGGCTTTTATGCCTGCTTGGCCGGGGCTGGCATGACGAATGCATTACGCATTGTCAGCCCCGGCAAACACTCTCATGTGTACATGCAAGCGCACATATCCCAGCTGACCATTCAACTCCCATATGTTTAGTATCCAAGGAGCACTGTACTTGGAATATGACAGGCCTCTGTGGGCCTTCAGATGCATTTTCAAGGATAAGCCTCGTCTTCGGTCTGACTTTGAAAATAAATGTGCTGTCAAATAATTAATTGTGTGTCCTTTTATCTAAATGTAATCTACAGTACTTTCTAGCTATTTGCTCAAGGCAACATTTGATGATTTAATTGTGACAGTGCCCTCTAGTGTCTGTAGTAAATATTATAGGAGAAACAAAGCTCACGTAGGGAGGTGGTCAGGGTGGATGGGTAGGTCAACAAAACATGGAAAGTTTCTTATTTTAAGAAAAAAGTCAATGTTTTTTTTTCTATCACCTTACCAGTGTGTTTTCTATTACTTTAATTATTATTGTAACTGCATAATTGCCCTAAATCCCTAAATAAAAGTTGAAAGTAAAGTTTGCATTAATAAATATTAAATTAAGTTAATTTATCGGTTAGAGGTCACAGTTAGATGTCACCCAGTATAAGTCAGTTACAGTGAAGTCTGCATACACTGCTGCACTGAAACAGCCCATGTCATCACGGTGATCATTTCATGCATGACCTCTCGGTTTCATTGTTACTGTGTGTAAAGCCCTACAGCCCACACTCCCTTTAGTTTGGGTTTGCATGGGTCATTTATGTCAGTGAAACAACAAAAAAATCAACTGAATATATTTTCAGCAAAGCTGCATGTTAACAGCAATCGGTCAAGACAGTTTTCAAAAATTGAACCACTTTCAATAAATAGAACATCCCAGTTATTAGTTAACGGATATGAAATAATGTGAGCATAGTAAAAAAAAATCAAACAAGCTTCAGCTAATTCTCTAGTCCAGATATAATTATAAAAACCATCCATGCACTAGTTTGGAAAAAACGTTGGAATAGAAAACATTTGCTTGCTAAGTCCATTAGACAGTTGTACCCCTATCATTTCAAAACTACATGTAAGTCTGCTTTTTTAGCTCAGACAGTTTATGGTAAAAATACATACCTTAAATAGAATAGTGAAAAGTTTACTTTGAGTATAAAAATTATTCTTCTACTTTGATATTTGTAGTCATCACTTATTGTTAATGTAATATATAGCCACACTCATCATAATGGAACTAATGTAAATATGAGGTGACAAGAGGAGTATTTGTGTCAGCCCTGTGGTGTCAGCCCCTTAGTGGTAATCATAACTAGGCCATGCAGTCCTTGTTGGTAGAGTCTCCAAACTCCCTTTTGGCATTACAGATTGATTGAAGCGTGTCAACACAAGGGCAGACTTTACAGTGGTTTCCTTTTGGTTTCCCTTTCTCCTCTAAGTCTTCAGAGCGACACATATTGATTACAAAATAAAGTGCAATACACAGAAAAGTCCAATTCAAGTCCAAGGTAGATCTTGAAAGATTCATGAGCTCACAAGTGAGCCTATCTTGCAATCATTTGCTTGTAGTCAAACTACAGACAGTTCTGTTTAAACAATGTCCTATGAGGAACTACTGACCAATAAGGCTGCTGTAGCTCATGTGTGATATTAGATACATGGTTCATCTAATCACTTACTAAGAAACGACATTCTAACTACATAACTAGCTACACTGAGTGCTTGCTACCTTTTATAGCTCCTCAGACTGCAGCTTTTAGTGATGCTTTTTAATAATCATTGTAAAAAAAGATGCTTAATTAATAGTCAATTAATTCAGGTGGAGTGGCCAAGGCATAAATTACTGGAATTTAGTTTTTAGATTAATCATTTAGTTTTATTTTCACTTGCAGTTTACTTCTGCTTTTGCTAGGTGTTTGGTTAGGTTTAGGAAATGATAGCGGTTTGGATCAAAATACAACAGACTGGGAGTAAGGCTGTTCTCACAATTGCTGTGACGCATACGTCACTGACACCCTGTGGGCATCTTTCAAATGCCAATGGTGTCAACCACACGTGCTATGTTACTGCTACCTACGTAGGTCCAGGACCTGGGAATGAGGATGGGCTCAGGGGGCAGTAATTAATTCTTTATTACAAAAAAAAATAATAATAATAAATACATTTTTTTTTAAGTTGGTAATTATTATCAAAAACATAATATATAAAATGTTATACATGCCATGTCATCAGAATGTAATTCCTATCCTATCTACTCTTATCAGCTGTAATGCAAAATATGAAATTCACAAAACTATACTTCATCACACAATGAATAACATAAAGATTAAATATTATTAATCCTTTGATTGTTTTTTAGAAGTGATTCAACTTTTACTGAAGTTGAATTATCAGTTTGCAGTTTATTAGCGATGGTTGTTACAAAGGGTTATGGACAGATGGTTCATCTGATCATGTGTCGTGTGTTTTTTTGAAAGCGTATGCCCTTTTTACAAACAGTTTCCAAGGACATCTTCCCAGATGGTTCAGTCCAGTACCATCTGCGAAGATGATACTGTCAGAGGAGGACTGAAGTAACAATTCAGACTAGGAGTTTGACTCTGTCTCCATTTATGTGTTGATTATGGCTGTCACGACTTCAGATTTTCTCTACATGATTATTGTGGCAATAAGAATTATCGTTAATGCTCCTGAAAGTCTGTTATACAACCTTTTAAAAAAATACAGCAGTGCTATCAGTCAGCTCTGTGTATTGTCTCTTAGAGTCCATTAACTCACCTCTAAAACTGCTATGCTTGGTGTTTTGCTTCTTAATAGGAACCCACTATTACACAAGCTGTAATAAGCATGTAGTACTAAAGCTGACATTTAACTTTCACAGGTCTAAAAATTTCACAGTGCCACCTAGTCTTTGTGTATGTGACAGTAGCAGCTCCAAAGGAGAAGAAACTTCTTTGGTCTGGCTTTTCCAGCACTTCTCAGCCCCCACATAGCACTGCACCACTCACTGGCAAAGCAGCAAAACTCCTTGACACACACACACACACACACACACACACACACACACACACAAAATCTTGATGACCAAAAATGTCAAACTGTCCAGGAGCATCAGGAAACAAAAACAGGGCTAAAGGACTTGACTGATGTAGATAAAAAGCTCTCTAAACCAAGTCTTAATGGAATGAGTCCAGTCAGTTTGTTAGATAATGAATTTATTTACTTAACATTTGAGCCAAATGTCAGGGCACACCTCAGCTCTCTCCATTTCAAGTTTTTCTCTGTCTGGATGCGAACAATTATGTAACCCGAGAACGAGGAAAAACAAGTGTGCACACACCGAAAAAGAAAAGAAAAAAATGCACTTGTAGATTTGCTATTAATGAAATCAAGACACCTCTGACCAATGCCAAACACAAAGGTACATCTTTCCCACCCAGTCAAGTGTTTAAAAAAGTATGGCTGAAGTACAGTGCCTTGCGAAAGTATTCATACCCCTCGAACTTTTCCACATTTTGTCACGCTACAACCACAAATTTTAATGTATTTTATTGGGATTTTATGTGATAGACCAACACAAAGTAGAGCACAATTGTGAAGTGGAAGAAAAATGATACATGGTGTTCAAAAGTTTTTACAAATAAAAATCTGAAAAGTGTGGCATGCATTTGTATTCAGC
>VUQI01057881.1:0-10239 GCA_015106735.1 Paratilapia polleni
CCCCTCTCCTGTGGAACCAGCTCCCAGTTTGGATTCAGGAGACAGACACCCTCTCTACTTTTAAGATTAGGCTTAAAACTTTCCTTTTTAGGGGGTCGTCTGATTGTTGGGGTTTTCTGTCTAATATTGTAGGGTCTTTACCCTAAAATATAAAGCGCCTTGAGGCGACTGTTGTTGTGATTTGGAGCTATATAAATAAAACTGAATTGAATTATGTTTAGAGAACACGTCCCACAAGCATGCAGCCTCTCAGTGACTCATTAGTTTGTTCCAGAGTCACTACATTATCCTTTATATTAATATAAAGGATAACGTTCATAATATAAATAAATAAGGGTTGTTTTTATCCAGACCTTATTCTGGCTGTCTGTTGTCTTCACATTTTTAGAAAAAATCTGACTCTGAAGACTCAAACTGGAAATGTTGGTGGATGTTGAGGTAGAGCTTGATGAAAAACTAAGACATGTATTGTCAAATTAAAGACATTTTCAATGAAAACCAGTATTTAAAATGTTTAAATTTAAGCTACCTAATATTACCTGGAAACCTGCCCAGTTGAACACTTACATAAAGAACCGTAAACGTAAAGTTTTCTTGGAATACACAATATAGTTATGCACTAAATCTACAGTCTGAAAGGTGACACGGAAGCAAAATAGCCCAAAAAAGATTTTCCCCTTTAGCGTCGTACCTTAAAAAAACTTCATACACAATTAAAAATGATTTCAGACCAAAAAGATCCGTTTTGTTTAAATCACAGACCATTTAAAAAAAAAAGTAAATAATCATCTCTTACTAATAATAGTTTATTTCATAAAACAGCTTGATATGGATGACCAGTTAAAACCAGTTTGTGCCTTTAAGAGACCAGTTAAGACCATTTAGAGAAGATTTAGAGCTTTAAAAAGAAATAAAAAGTTTGTTTTTATCATTGATACTTAAGACCATTAAAAAACATTTTAGACCAGTTAGATGAGTTAGATTTTCTCAGATAAAGTATAAGTTAACAGTGCTCATTATTCAGCTGTGTTATGAATGAATCTACCAAACTTGAGTCATTTTATTCTGATGTCAGACCAAAATGTCGCCATCTGGAGGCAGAAATGGTCACTGCTCTGTGCACCTGGGTCACTTTAGTTTAGACCTTTATAAAGACACTTTTTACCATCATTAATCATTTCAGATCAATACAAAGAGCTGATTGGAGAGTAATGCTGATGTTTACAATCAATAAATGCAGTAAAAATCTTTCTTCACACCTTCAGTGTGTCCCTGAACATGTGACCGTACTGATGTTTGGTTTCTGTTTTGTTAAAGTACGATCAAAGATCAAGTCGGCTTTGCCCAGAAATATTTCAGGGAAAACTTGTTCATCAGCATTTTGGATCCTTGAGATTTTAGCTTCTCTTCCTGCTTGTTCCACAGCTTGTGAATATGTTTGAGAGCATTTCTGGAGGTTTATTGTGGATGTGTTCACATCTGTGAGTTCAGACTGAAAGAAATGGATTCTTGACCCTAAAGCAGTCATTTAGTTCATGGTAACATAAATAATTTTTTTATTTTACTATTTTTAAAACTACTTTACTTTTAAAAAAAAAAATCCTAAGATGTGACTAAAAGAAAAATGTATAATTTTCCTTCTGCTGCTGATAATGAGGTATATTCCAAATATATTTTCCCACATGTACTATGTTAATTTTCATTAATGTTTCATAAGTATTTTTTTAAAGAAACTTCCATCAAAGTGTCTCATATGATAATGTCTCTCAAATGTAAATGAACTGGTTTGTTTAGGTTATATTTCAGTTTATATCTGAAATCAGAGATTCAGCGAGGTTTCATGAAAACTAATGCTTGGTAAACTCTGAGGTAAAGTTCTAAAAGGAGAGGGAACAGTCTTACCTGTGTGCTTGTGAAAAGGCAGAACAAAATGCTGAAGACCAGGTGCATCTGTCCTGAAGAGATGAGGACCAGATACCCAAAAGCCCAGGGCACACCCAGTAACACAGACTGAGAAAAGATGCCAGCGAAACTCTCCCTGAAACACTTCTTGTTCCTATTTGCTTTAAGGGAAACATGAACCATAAACAGGCCAGTGTTGTAGATCAGGATGAGTCCAACTGGAAGGAGGAAACCCCAGAACATCGGTTTCTCAAAGCTGAACTGTTTGTTCTTATCCAGAGCTGCAAGCCAACAGCTACAGCGAGAGAAAATATGAAAAAAATGGTATAAATAATATGAATAAATACATTCTAACCTTTGTAAAAACTTCAAATCTATTTTAATGCATAAATATCACAAAGTTTGCAAAGATAATAGAAAAAAGATCACAAGCTGCAAAGGTGTATGTAAAATGATAAAGAAAACCTGCAGAAAGTTCGAGTAGCACATAGTGTAGGTCAAAATGTGAATTTTGTTTATTATAGCCCTCATCCTGCCAACATATTTTATATATGTAATCTCCAGTGTGTCCTGGGTCTGCCCCGGGGCCTCCATTACATGCTGGTATGTGACAGGAGGGACAAACTTCCTGTCTGTTTTGGGACCAAAGGGAAGATCTTTTTCAAGCAGATTTTCCAGCCAAGTGTTGGACAGTCAGCAGGTGCAGTTTTCCTCACTCATGGGAGGGTCACTGCTGCTCAGACTGGGGCTTGCAATGCAGCAGCATCAGCTCTACTTTACATGGCATCTATCTGTCTCAGGTAGATCTGGTGACATCTCCAACGTTCTGATAACTTTCAGTCTGGGAAGTTCACATCCAAATGATGAATGCAGCAATGGCATCTGAGTCTTTCTTTTGTTAAAATGACACTTTGATACTGTGTGATATTTTTATTTAGGACCCGTGGCAAACGCTAAGTGAACAAAAAGTTCCATTTATTAAAACTACGCAGGCAGAATTGTTTGCTTTTGACCCAAAGCATTTGTATTTTTGCAAAGCAGAAATAGAAAACAATGATGTGGCATCATTAGGAACAAATTGATTGACAAAGTCAAAAAAAAAAAAGCACCTGTGAGATATGACAAAGAAATACACCTCTGGGGTCTCCACGGACCCCAGTCGGTAGGATGAGGCAAAAAATTCCTCACAAAGAGCAAGAACTTTAAGACTTTTAACTCAACTCTTGCACAGGTTACACAATACTATACTATACTAAATAATATAAAACAGAAATAATTACAGGAGCGTTTACTCACAATTCCTCCTGTCTGTATCCCAGAGGATTGTCCAGCTTATAGGTCACCCCCAGTGTGATGGCCATTAAACAGGCTGGGACTCCTAACAGGATACAGGAAGTCAGTTTTCCCAAAATATTGTTTTGTTCTTGAAAAAAAGACTTTTTAAATTTTTTTTAAAGTTCTTTTTAGTTTCTTAGTTTTTTGTTTTATTTTTTAGTTTTTTAAATCCAAGCTGGACGTCTGCATGTTCTCCTCGTGTCTATGTGGCTTCTCTCTGGGGACTCTGGTTTCCTCCCACAGTCCAAAGACATGCATGTTGGGTTAGTTAGTGGTTCTGTCTACAATGTAGGCAACAGCAGAGCTATTTTGTTTTATTCTCTTTGTTTTTCTCCGCTCTACATGACAGATGTTCAAGCGGAGTACATCCATTAGAATAAGAATTTAAGTTAAAATAAAGTTTGCATTTCCTGGTACTAACATTATTTTATTATTATATTAATATGAAACGAGGTTCAGTTAGCTTTGTACAAAAACAGCTGGTAGAAATGTCCTTCAAAGAGCTACTTTTATACTGTGAGTAGATTTCAGAGCCTGTACTTTTTTACTTTGAGTAAAGAGGTTGAATCATCAGCGTTTCAACCTTTACCAGAGGAGTTTTTAACACAAGCATCTGTACTTCTACTTGACTTGAGAATGTGTGTACTTTTGCCATCTCTGTATATAGCAGACTTTTTTTATTGTTGCACATTAGTTGCTTTTCCCTCAAATGACAAATTAATAATGACCTGTGTTCTAAAATAATCTCTCCTACATATTCTTTCTGGAAACTTTGTCATCACTTGTAACATTAACAGATTGTTTTAGATGTCTCATACCCCATCCCAGAGCCATGCTCAGCAGAGTCCAGTGACGAGGCAGATTGCGGTGCATTGCTGAAACCAGGATCTCAGTGCCATACATGCCATTCCACATGAAGGTGGCCATCAGGAGGAAGTGCAGCAGAGCTGCTACAGCCGTACACGAGCCGCGGTCCGGTTCTATGCGTTCGTCAGAGTACAGGAGGTCGTTGGTCTGATCGTCGGTCTGCACCTCGACGTCAATTTGTCTGCTGGAGTTTTGGACTCCAGAGACAAAGGTGATGATGAAGGCCAGCAAGCTGATGTACATGCACAGCCGAGAGTGCTCTAATGTCAGGTTGACCTCTTCATTCGGAAAACTACAGATGGAAAATGAAAAGGTGACATGTTTCAATCCAAAAATAATTTCTAAAATATTACATATTAAAATGTTGTTTGACTCCAGAAAGAGTTTCATTTGAGAATTTACCAAGGACTTAAGCATCTTAGCTAAGCACAACTGTTTTGATATGGGGCAATAATAATTTAAGTCACTTGGATCCACCATCTTTATGCAATAGGAGAACATGTTTCCGTTTAACTTCAAGATTTTTGGAATTCTGCATGGTGCAAGTGATAAGTTGAAAGTTGCAGCGCGGAGCAGTGCCAGTCTGAAGGTTGTGGGCTTGGACACATGCAATTGGGCAATGGTCAAAGATAAATTGTGCACCAGTGGGGTAACGTCTGGCAACAGGCAACAATTGATTTTAATCAATTAGAAAAAAAAAATTTAATAATCCAAATAATCACCACTGAGAGAAGAGTAGGAAAGTCGAGAAAAAACATATCATGCAAAGGCACCCCAAACTTTTGACCTCTTTCTTAGGATTCCATCTTTTGTCTTGCTAAGCTAACCAACCATGCACTAATTCAGCCGTCCATGGGTTTGTAATGTTAACACTGTGCAAAGAGGTAAGAGTCCAAACATTTAGCTCACCATGCAACAAATGAGTCAAAATATGCATGTAAATAAACCCGTGGTTTATATTTAAAGAGACTTTGGTAATGCTACTCTGCATGCATGGAGTTTATGATGTGTGGCTGTTATGTTGTATTAAAACAACACAGGTGCATTTATTTTCTGGATTTCAGTAATCTGATTGATATTTCTTGCTTTGTAAGAGACAGTCTGACTAGACCTCTACATCAACATCTATCTGTCTGCAGTTCAGTTTTTGTCATACCGCGACCAGTTTCAACTGGGGAGATAACACTGCTGTTTCAGCCATGTTTGCTGCACGTTATTTGCAGCCAAACAAGTTTTAATCTCTTAAGTAACTACAGCTTTTTTATAAATGAGATGAGAGAACGCACATTTTTAATCCGACATAATTAAAGGCAGAGCCCAGTTCTAATCTTTAAGGTACCCTGGTCTTAAACATTTCTTTAATGTGATAAATGATCGTCACGATCAAACCCAGAAAAGAAAGAGAGAGTCCCACGATGGAGATCACACCCAGAGCTTCTGCATACTCGTAGTTTTCTCTGTATGACTGAAACACAGACAGGATTTAAACTTCTCACTAAGTATCTGTGATTTGCATTCGGTCAGCAAGCGGTAGCCTCATCTGTCAGCCTGCTGTGATACTCACCCAGAGAGCAGCGAAGTTGGTGGTGTGGTTACAGAAACATCTCATGAGTCCGTCTGAAACGTTTCCTTTAGAGCAGCCACTGGTGCTCCAGTCGTTCAGAGTGTAGCTCCAGAAAACACAGGAGAAGTCATAGAGAGACGTCCCATCCATCAACTGAAACAGCAGCACACAGAAGCACCCCAGCTTACTCAGAAGTCTGTGACTTTGATTTATATTATATGTAACATAATGCTTTAAAATTCAAAAAATTTGTTTTTATATTTGTGGAGTTTTGAGAAATGTGCAGTTCTTTGCAATGTTTCACAAATGTTGCAAACTTTACTCTGAACTGGTTTTAATATTGTTTTAATAACGTTTTAATATTGTTCTGTAACATGTTTCAGTTTATTTTGTGATAATTTTCAGCAGTATTACCATAGAAGGAATTATTAACCACATGGAGTCTTAAAATATTGTTATGTTATTGTTATGTGCAAAAAAATCAAGAGAAAATGTAATTATTTGATTTAGCAATTATCATTTAATTAATTCCATTAATTCACCAAAGTAAAGATGCTGTGAACAGATAATTATCCTTATCATCTCTCTCACACCTCCTGAGAGGTGTGGTATGTGCATCTTCTTCAAACTCCTGAAGGTCAGGTCCAGAGGCCTGGGAGTTTGAGGGTTCTGCATAGTGTCTTAGCTGTTCCTAGGACTGTGCTTTTCTGAACAGAGACCTCTGATGTTCCACAATATTCCATTTCAATCTGCTCCAGTTGTTCCTTCAGCCCCTGGTACTTCTCTGTTTTCTCATGCTCTTTTTTTCTGATCTTGTTGTCTACTGGGATTGTCGCATCTATCACAACTATGTTCTTCTGCTCCTTGTCAATCATCACCATATCGGATTCGTTGTTAAAGTAATTGCATGTCTGTGTGGAACCTGAAGTTACACAAGACCTTAGTCCTGTTGTTCTCAACCACCTTTGGAGGTGTCTCCCATTGGGACTTGAGGACTTCTAATCCATATGTGGTACAAATGTTCCTGTACACTATCCCAACCACTTGATTGTGCCTCTCAGTGTACGCTGTCCCAGCTTGCATCTGACATCCTGCTACTATGTGCTGAATAGTCTGTGGGGCACCTTTACACAGTCTGCAAGTTGGGTTCTGTCAGCTGTGGTAGACTCCTCTGTGGATCTGGTGTTTAGGGCCTGCCATGGTCAGAACCTCTGTGCTGTCCTTTAGATCGGCCTTTTCGAGCCAGGTAAGATTTCTTGATGTTTGCCACTTCCTCTGTCTGTCGAAGGTACATTCCATGCAGGGGCTTGATAGTTCCTCCTCCTGTTCCTCAGCGCTGTCTGTCTTCAGCTGTCTGAGGCACTCTTGTAGCAGCTCATATTCGTGGATGCTCCATGTTTCATCCTGGATCGCAGCTCTGACACACTCTAATTCTTGCCCTCCCTCTTTCTGTTACTCATAGAGCCTCAGGGTGATTTTTGTGTTTTGACATCAGTGGCATCCATTTCCACATATGGTCAGGAAATACCCATTTATATATTCATACTTATAGTACATATATTTTTATTATGCAACTTTTACACTGGCTATCATAGCTAATGTCACAGCTGCTACTGCTACAGCAGATGGATTCAATTTATCTATGCCATAAAAGAATCATAAACATTTCCAATGAAAAAAACTGGGACTTCTCACACACTCTGTGTCAGGGTTGCTCGGTATTATCTCTGTTTACTGAAAATGCAGATAAAAAAGTCAAACAATTAATAATATATAATTAATACCAAGATACAGTGTATGCAGATCATCTAAAAACACTTTTAAAGGCAAGCCTTTTTCATAACTTAAGATCTGAACTGGAAAAACATTTAAATTCAGTGTGATGTGCACTTGCTGAGAATATTACTTCCTCTTATTTAAATAGTTATTAAGATTCATTAATAAATTATTAATTCAGAAATCAGAGAGAAATGGCGAGGGAGTCCAATGGATCCTACAATAGAAACCGAAAGATTGAAAAGGTGGATTAGAGGCCAAATGCTCATGCAACCTGGGGTCTGCCCTGAGAATTTTAAACCACTTATCTGAAATCCTGAAGTTAAACTCAGCTTACTTAAAATGATTTGAATCTTTCATGTAAACCTGGACATCATCACCACAGAGTCAAATATAATGCTTTGTTTGAAACATGAGACAATGATATTGTTTCAAGTGGAAAAAAACAGGTTCATTCGGTGTAAAAGGAAGTTATTTGGTTTAGAAACACGTGAAACACATTTGGATCAAAGTGATGTCTGCTTCCTAAGGATACCCGGGAAATTTCTAAGCCATAGCCAGACAACAAAACCCAATAGTCAATAAATGTTATTAAACCCTTATTTAACTTTAAGTATCATAGAGATGTTGGCTTTCTTACTCTCGGTCTGAACAGCATCTCCACATGTTGCGGCACCACGTTGTGTTCCTGACCTCTGATGCTGGCTGACAGGACGCTGATGGTGGCCCGTCGCCTCATGTAGAGTTTTGAACGGAAGAAACGGTCGTTCTGATATAGAACAAAACCCAAAGAGACATTTGAGTTTGTCTGATGGCCTCTGACACCTTCACCTGACATGAGAGAAAGAAATCCATTGCTATTAGTAGGAATTAGTTGAAATTTGAGGCTTTATGCAGCTGTAACAAAGACTGGCAATGCCTGAACTACTGGTACATTTTTACCAATAACAAACTAACTCTCTTAAATACCACTTACTGACACCTTCAGCACATTTACAAGTTCTGTTGTTCCCTCCCAGTAATCCCAGTTTGTGAAAGTGGAGAAAACTCACCTGTTGGGAATCGTACGTAAATGAGGGCATCAGCTATGAAACCATCTTCCACCACAACCTGTGTTGTGTTTGTGTTCAGCTGAATTCTGTCAGCCACAAAACTGCCAGACATCCCTGTAGCAGCAAAAACAATAAAGCTGTTAGTGGTCACATCAAAAATGTAGAAATTTAATGCTGGATCTTTAATCTTAAAGTTACAAATGTTAGCTTTATAATGACAAAAATACAAAAGTTCCCCTGCAACATCATCTTTTGAGAGCAGGATCATTTGTTTTTACTTCATCTGACTGGACAAAACAACAAAAATGTCATTACCGGATGAATCAAACATTCTGGATTCAAGTCATGTTGGAATCACTTTTTAGTATCGCTTTCCAGCTTGGAAATACTCTGGAGGACTCTAACTTCCAGTCCTGACATTTAAAGTATTTAGCACTAATTTTAGAACCTTGACACACAGTTTTTACAGAACTCGTACTGCCCTATGAAACCAAGTACACCACATGATTCAACAGCTTGTAAAAACACCTCTAGCACCAATAAGTTGAAGTAACTGCTTTCTGCATGACTTCAGTCTCTCACATCATTGTGAAGGAATTTTGGCCCACTCTTCTTTACAACATTGCTTTAGTTCATTGAGGTTTGCAGCATTCATTTATGCACAGCTCTCTTAAGGTCCAACCACAGCATTTCAGTCAGGTTGAGGTCTGGACTTTGACTGGGTCATTGCAACATCTTGATTCATTTTTTCTTTTTTTTCCCCCCAGTCATTCTGTTGTAGATTTGCTGCTGTGCTGGGGATCATCATCCTCTTGCTTGACCCGATTTGAGCCAAGCTTTAGCTGTCGGACAGATGACCTCACATTTGACTCTAGAATACTTTGGTATACAGAGGAGTTCATGGTCCACTCAATGTCTGCAAGGTGCCCAGGTCCTGTGGCTGCAAAACAAGTCCAAATCATCACCCCTCCACCACCGTATTTGACAGTTGGTATGAGGTGTTTGTGCTGATATGCTGTGTTTTGTTTTCACCAAATGTAGCGCTGTGCATTACGGCAAAAAAACCCTACATCGGTCTCTTCTGTCCAAAGGATATTGTTCCGTGGTCTTGTGGTTTGTTCAGATGCTTGTTCAGATGCAGCTTTTCAAACCCACGCTGTGCTGCCATGTTCTTTTGAGAGAGAAGAGGCTTTCTCCTGGCAACCCAAGCCATACTTGTTCAGTCTTTTTCTGATTGTACTGTCATGAACTTTAACAATTAACATGCTAACTGAGGCCTGTAGAGACTCAGATGTACTTTTTTTTCCCCCTTTCCAGTTTCTCTAAGCATTGCAGAGTCTGACCTTGGGATGAATTTGCTGGGACGTCCACTCCTTGGAAGATTGTGGCATTGTGTTAACACACCTGATTGCTCCAGACCAGAAGATTGTCAAAGCATCTGCTTTGATAGAGGTGGCCACACTTGCTGATAATCGGTTAATCAAGTGCATTTGATTAGCAGCATCTGGCTGATTTGATATGACAGCTAGTTATGTTTTTTTCTTGAGAATTTGGGGTTTTTGCTGTTTCTATTCTGTTTCAGAATGACTGGTCTTTATTTAAAGGAGTGTGATGTGATAAAAAACAGTCCAGTAGATGATTACTGCTGTTTGCCACACAGTTTCTCACTGACCTCTGAGAGAAGTGAACTGGACTCCCTGAGTGTCTGCAGCAGGGATCTGTGCCGACTGGACCACCAGGTTC
>VUQI01057887.1:0-12261 GCA_015106735.1 Paratilapia polleni
CCAGAGGCTCCAGCAGTGAGTCAGTCCCCATAGACTCCCATGTTAAAATGTCCAACTTTACAGCAGAAATAAACATGTTTACATCCTGATACAAAAACTCTTTGGTCTCTGTAGCTAATTTCCTCCTTCATAACAACTGTACAGAATTTTTTTTATAACTCACCTGTTTAAATTGTATTAAGGCTTAAAATTTGCATTATTAGGGGTGTGGCCTCTTTGACTGACAGGTGGATGGTGACACAGGCAGCTGTAGCTGCTAGCTGTCTGCTAGGCTTCTCCTCAGCTAATTGGAGTCCCTGAACTGGACCTCTGGAGCATGTTTGTGCTGTTGGAGCCTTTTGGAGCATTTTTAATGCAGTTATCTGACCAATACAGCACTGTGCAAAAGTCTTGAGCCACCCCTCATTTCTTTATATTTTGCTTCCAAGCAGTCAGACTTTCTTGTAATTGCTTAAAGTGCTCTTGAGCAATAGTTCTCCAGGCTTTCTGAAGGTCTGTCAGAGATTTTCTTTGGCTACTTTTTCACTCATTTTCAGTCCAGTCCTTGTACCTGACCATTTTAAGAGGAATGTTTTTTGTTTGTTAAGCCACTTTAACACTGACCTATGAATCATTCAAGCATTAAAAAAAAGCACCTAATTCAAGGGATGAACCAGTGCTGTGTCCACACATAGCAGACAACTTAACAAAGAACCAATTTGAAACTGTATCTTCAGGCACTTTGTTACCAGCAGCCTGTCGCAAAAAACATCATTTGTTCCCATTTCTTTAGTTGGCTGTGAAAAATGCCAAAGATAACACAGTTTGACAGACATAAAATAGTATTTTTGCACCAACAAGGTGATTTTCAAAGAGCTGTTAGCTGAAAACGTATATCTCAGCATGGTGTGCCTTATACAGCAAGTGTCTACAGCCATTCTTAAAACATTATGGAGGCTCTGTCATGGAACAAAGCTTTGAATGTCCTTCAAGAAGCCTGGAGAACTATTCCTGTTTAGAGAAATTACAAGAAAGCTGCCTAAGAGAGTTCAGGCTGTGTTGAAGAACAAAGGTGGTCACACCAAATATTGACTTTCAATTATACAAACTCTGCTTTTGCCTTATATAGTGTATTTCACGTTATACTGGCACATGTTTCCATAGATTGCTGCACCTATTTCCCATTTTGAAACATAAAGAAATGAGGGGTGGTTCGAGAGTTTTGTAGAGTACTGTAATATGGCTGCTGTGCAGTTAATTGTACTAACAGACCGAGGCTAGAAATCAGTGGCTGTAGTGGTTATGGTTACCACAGGCATAGACAGCCACCGGTGGCCAAAGTGAAACAGGCTGTCATAGATAAGAAATGATGGTTTTTTTCTGGGTTTGAGGATTGTTAAAAATTTAGCACACAAATGAAGAAAATAGTTTTTGGACTCTTTAATTCACAAATATTAGACCTTTAACTCACACTGCATGTGTTCCTGGACAGACAGGTAGGTGTTTCTAGCAGCTTCTGTGTGTCAGCACACGTCAATCAAAGAGAACACGCCCTTAACTTTAAGCCTTACCAAAGTTTAAACAGCCTCATCCGGTTGTTATGAAGGGGGAAATTAGCTACAGAGACCAAAGAGTTTCTGTATCAGGCTGTAAACATGTTTATTTCTGCTGTAAAATTGGACATTTTAACATGGGAGTCTATGGGGACTGACTCACTGCTGGAGCATTTCAAGTGACTCGTGAAACTGTTGTTCTAGATTCTGAGCACACATAAAGCATGTTAATATTTCATAGGGGAAGAAAATGTATGTAGTTTGTTGTTGTACTCAGACTGGAGAAAGTGCAGTCGTAAGTGCTGCAAGGTCATACAGATCCTGTAGCTTTGGTCCACAGGATCGCTAGTTCCAGATCACAGAATTCCTCAAACTAGAGACATCTGATCCGATTCTATATCCCATCATTCGGTGAATCAACTGTGACTTCCTTCAAATGGAGCATCAAACCACCAACGTTCAGGTGTAAAATAAGACACTCAGGTGTGCACTGTCAGCCCACGTTACTCTGTGAAACTCTGAATCATAAAACAAGTCTCTGAGTCTGGGTTTCAGTTCCTGTTTGTGTTCGAACAGTCCAGGCTGCTGAATGGATCCCGAGTGTCAGAATTTAAAGCTGCCGTCCTTTTCCTTTTGTTTGACGATGACCTCCTGACCTCTGCTACACACACACACACACACACAGTCTGAAGGGTAATTGTTGGGAGGAAAGTGAGTTGTGGAATGTCTGAGTTTGGAATAACAGTGACAGGACGGTGCCAGCCAACCAGCTCTGTTTACCCCCACTGTTTGTGTGTCACTGTGTGTGTGTGTCCATATATTTTTAGTGTTCACACTTTCTTACATCTGCTTCTGTTTTTTAGAAAGCATTCCAGCAGTGTGTGTGTGTGTTTCCTCAGGTTGTGTTTGTTCAGTATAAATCTCTGGCTGGTCGCTTAGAGGGAACAGATGTGGTCAAGAATGTCCCTGTTTCAGTTGTCTCTGTTTAAATGTGTGCTGCTTTATTCTTTTACTGCACCATTCATTTAACAACAAGAAATAAAGTTTTGTTGACCCATGGGGGGATTCACAAACGTTCCAGCAGCTGTGGAATTGAACTAAGCATAAAATCCCACACATTTAATATGATAGTGTTGCATATTTAAGAGGATATAAGAGGAAGGCCAGCAGGGGGCGACTCCTCTGGTTGTAAAAAGAGTTCTGATTGTATAGAAGTCTATGAGAAAATGAGCCTCCTGCTCAGCTGATCTCTGACCTCTGTGAACACCGTCCTGATGAGTTTATGGTCTCAGTCTCTAGTTTCACATCTTACTGAATAAAACCTGGTCCCGTTTATAGTCAAACAGATGATAAAGTACAGTATGCTTCAGAGTGTGGCTATGCTGTGACTGACGACCCAGATAGACAGATAGATAACTGTTTAGTCCACGCAGCGTTTTCAAGTGCGATAGGTAGCCCAGATTTAGCCTGGATGTGTCTACTATTTGGAAGATTCAAAATAGCAGTCCTCAAAGTGTTGGGTTTGGCTTTTATATACAACCTACAACTAAAGCCACTTTTATACAT
This sequence comes from Paratilapia polleni, assembly GCA_015106735.1. Taxonomy (NCBI): domain Eukaryota; kingdom Metazoa; phylum Chordata; class Actinopteri; order Cichliformes; family Cichlidae; genus Paratilapia; species Paratilapia polleni. Next base: position 3,099 of record VUQI01057887.1, read on the forward strand.
GAACTTTGGACACTGTCTGTAGAATCAGGTCGGGATTATTTCAACAGTTGTTCTTTCTCACTTGTAGCACTCAGAAGAAAATAGTCCACATACAACACATTTGCACTACAAGAAATACTTTGTGTGGTTAAGGCAAAGGAGCTGAATAGAGCATGCAGGGGGCAGCACACAGTGAATGCACTGGAATATCAATATTAGCACATTAACACAAGCCGATATCACCCGGTCCTTACCAGGTCTTTAGTTGGTCTTTGTAGTAGGAAGCTGGCGGGTTAAAGACCAACTAATCTCCTATAAAGCTGAGTTTGGCGTTCTCACCACTGTGATGTCACCCATTCGTTTCTGTACTCCACATTGGAAATATATATGACATTATGCTCTTAAAAGACAATGTCAAAACAAAATAAAACAAAACAGAACAACAAACAAATTATATTAACTCAGATGTCACCATCTACCTGTCAGTCAAAGAGGCCACGCCCCTAATAATGCAAACTTGAAGCCTTAATGCAGTTTAAACAGGTGAGTTATAAATCATTCTCCCCCTGTACAGCTGTTATGAGGCAAATTAGCTATAGAGACAGAGTATCAGGCAGTAAACATGCTTATTTCTGCTGTAAAGTTGGACATTTTAACATTTTAACACTTTTGGTGCTTAAGCATTGGCTGCAGCCCTGATGTTGCTGCTTGGTTCAAGTCAGTCCTTTAAAACTTGCTGCAGTCCATATGGCTTTAAACACCTTCAGTCGTCCTGAGCGTACACATTTTTTCAGTCAGTTGGGGCAGAAGAACTGCTCAAACAAACAAACAAAAAGCAGACTTGCATGTTCATTTTTATTGATTTGTATTAGTATTTAGGTTATAGAATGTCTTATTATGGTAAAAATGTCCAAAGGCGTCCAAAAGACATTTATTGTCCTGTGGTATAATCATTATGAAGCTCATAGAATCTGAATAATAACATGAGAAACAAAATACTTCATGAATGACTTCCATATGAGGGCTGCATGTATCAGATGAGAGTCTCTGTGGAGTAGAAAAAGATGACCCCCATGCGTTTAATGCACATCTGAGACCAGCTGATTCATGCTTTGTGCAGTTTTACTGAGAAAACACCTGGAGGCTGGATGGCTCATTCTCCACGACCTCCAGCTTACAATGAGCTGCTCTCAGTCACATCCTGCCACCGACAAACTGCCCCTGCAGGGAGGTAACAGCTCTGCCAACTGTCTGCTCTCATCACTCTGACTGAAGATGAGACGTAACCTGGAGAAAGTAGCTTTATTACTTTTTAATAAGGGGAGCTGCCTTGTGATTTACACCTGTGGTTGCCATGGTGACCGCCTGTTTACTGTCTGTTGTTCGTTAGTTTCTCTCTCTTCCTGCGTTTGTGTGAGTGTGTGAGTCAGTCCAGGAGGAGGTGTGCACAGTCAGAGACACGAGTATTAAACACACACATTCATTTTTAATATGATAACAAACTTCATAAAATCCAATCAAACTGAACTACTGAAAATCTGCATCACTCATCCACTAACAACAAACTGAACAATTACAGAGAGCAGTAAATAAAAAAAACAAAACCTATTCCTGTTTCACACGTCTCAGCTGAAGAAGCTCAGGCGCAGCTCGTATCGTTAACGGTGACACATCTGGACTGCAGGAGTCATGAATCGAACCTCCAGCCGTCACTTAATGCCGTTTTCTCAAAGCTGCAGGTGTGGCTCGTTTGGTCTCTTTCTCTGGAGACAGTTTCTTATCCTACTCAGCTGTCTTTCTGTCATAAATCTGAAAGATTATTCTACTGTAAATTTGTTTTTTTCTCTCTCTCTACAGTTTTGTCATTTCATGTATCTTTTCCCCATTTTGTTGTTTTTTGCACCTTCTTGTAGATACTTTGGGCCTTTTTTTCTAATTTTGGGTCATTATTTGTTAGTTTTTTGCCATTTTGTAGTATATTTTTGGCTCTTTGTGGCTGTTTCATGTCTCTTTAGTAATTTTGCTGACAGTGTTGTGTCTTTTTGTGGTTGTTTTGTGGGCCTCTGCAGTTAAACTCATTCATCGATCCATTTGTGCCTCTGTGCTCTGTTAGTCTGCACACTTTCTTACTGGGACCTTCAATCCAGCAGAGTTAATTAGTGCTGTCAGTCATACCTGTGCATATACTGTGGGTAACACACCTTCATCCCCATGAGCACATTAGACTCCTGTTGCATGAATAACTGCTGAAACCCGCTCAGAATCAGCTCAGAGGTAACTAGAACCCCACTTTCTGAATGTGGCCATCATCGAAGTTTTCATCCAAACGGGGGAAATCTCCGGGATTAAAAACACATTCCGGGCTGAGGCTGTTTCTTAGAAAGTGTTTTGTTCTGCTGTAAACAGCTGGACGTTTGTCAGAAGTCTCTCTCTCTCTCTCTCTCTCTCTCGGATGGTTTTCGGACCTCCCTCTCCCCCTCCCTCCCTCCCTCCGTCCCAGCAGATGGGGTCGAGCTGACTGCGCCGCCCGGAGCTCATCTCCAAACCACCAAATCACATCTTTCACCGGGAGATTGACTCTAACACTGCAAATGTCAGCCTGAACCTTCTGGTCCGTCGCCTTTATGAACTTTGAAGTGCATTGAGGATCACACGAAGCCGGATAAATGTTGGATTGTTGGATTCTGTCCTTTATTTTTTTGCTTTTTGGTGCGTAAAACTTGGCCAAGTAGGTTAGTGGACGAACCGGAGCACTGACAGCATTATTTTTTAAAAATCTTTTAGGAAACACAGGCTTGATTGTGTGTGACAAAAGGAGGGGAAAGCTGCTGGAAGCCCGGAGAGTTGTTTTATCCAATGCGTCCGGAGCGACCGCTTAAGCAGCAGGAACACCGGAGAAAGACAGAGAGAGGGAGGGAGGGAAGAGTGGAGCTCAGCGGGGTCTGCAGGCGCTCACCGGGCGCTGGACGTACATGTCTCCGCTCCTCACCTGCACCGAGGTAACCTCACACTTTCCTCACTTCTCCCGTGTTTGTGTTTCTTTTAATTGTGCAGCTGTGACAAATGTGAGGATGCAGGAAAAGGAATAAAAGAGATTATTTAACAAAATAAAAGAAGACTGTTAGAGCGGTTTGAATTATTTTTTACAAAATAAAAGCTCTCCAATTATTTTAAATCTTCTTTCACCCTCTTCAGTGAAGCTTTCAGAGACATGCGCGTGCGTGCCTTAGATTTAGTGACAGACGCTTGTAAAGGCTATGCGCGTGCACGTGTTGCGGAGTGTTACACGCACCATATCAAACTATAAGTCTGATCATCATCGTGATTATAGTGCATTTGCATACTAATGACTTAAAAGATGATTAACAACCAATAATCAACAGTTAACAGCTGACTAATGATTAATTATGGCCCTTACTACTTCCGCTCAGGCTGTCACGCTCTCCTGGGGATTCAGGTGATCTTCAGACTTTACTAAGTTCCACCTTGACCACAAGAAATGCCAAAATCCAAACCACTGATTATATGAATATAAAAATGATCCCACTGCTGGTCCCCAGAGGATTTACCCTTTAGAGCAGTGTGACCTCGTGACCTTTGATTTACAGAGACAAAACAAACAAACAAACAGCCGCATCAATCAGCATTAATACCTGTAATGGGCATTGCAGCCTGTAGGGGGCAGCAGGAGGACTGTTGGCTGCTTTAAAGTCATCTGAAGTGATCTGTGTTGAAACATATCCGCCATTCATTGAACTGTAGTTTAACCCTTTAAACTCTGCTGCTTCAGTGTTTTACAGACTGTTTGTCAGATTTTTTATTTTTATTTTCAGAAGACATTAGAGTTGTGCTCTACATGTTGTAGGACTGTTTTTATGGTCTTGTCATCCTGTTTTTGCTGTCTGTCTCTGTCACTTTCTCTCTCTGTCTCATCTTTCAAATATTTCTTTTAAAAACAAACTTCTGGCACAAAAAATGTCTCTGCATCGCGCCGACATCGAGAGACGCAGGAAGCAACAGATGAGAACACAGTCCTATACGGATTTGAATTTGTAGTAAAATAAGTGAAAAAGAAGATTTATTTACGTACATTACTACAGATACATACATGTAGGTAGTCAGTTTGGCTTGTTTCTGATACAGGAGACTTAATGAAGTTTAAACTGCAGGTTTTCATCTGTTTTCTGCAGCTACAGTTCGGCTTCGTACTGTTACTGTGAGTCACCTTAGAGCCATGTGACATATTTAACACTCAGGTCATAACACATACAGCAACAGACTATTGACAAATCCAACTTTCACCATCTTTTTGACTCATTACTTTAATTAAAACCTTTTAAATCTTTTTTTCTTTGCTTGACATTAGCCAGCATTAGCTTCATTTACTGAACTGAACTTAGTCAGACTCAAAGAAGGGTTACTTATTGCGAGATATCAAATTGAACACGTTTGTAACATAAATATCATAAAACTGGAGTTTTATCCCCTTTTGCTTAGTTTTTATGTCTTTTATTAGATCTGATTCGATCTGAGCAGGATGGCAGCAGCAGAGATGCATCTCACAGCCTGGATGCTGCATCTGTATGCACATAGGGCGTATTACGAAGCAGAGCATCACATCTGGATCATTCCACTGCTGAAAATAGTCCCAGAGAAATGCAACTCTTTTCCTTTTTTCTCTGGTCAGCTGTTTTAGGAAATCGCCGAACCTTCATATTTGATATATCTGGTGACTCATTTTAGTATTGTATACTTTTATCCTTTTTCCATCCATGACCGGGTTACTAGTGGGTGAGCCTCTTGCTCTTATTTTGAAAGTTCAGTCTGTGCTAACCAGCCTTTCACGTCTCGTGTTTCCCTGCCTGCTGGCTCGCTGGTCAGGTCCATGTTGTGGCGGTTTTCAGTGTCATTCAGGTTCCTCTTCAGAGAGGATCTCATCCCGCTGTCTGACAGACTCCAGTCCTGGTTCTGTCCTGGAAAGTCAGTCTAACCAGAACCTGCAGCAGGTGGAGAACTGGTTCATTAGCTGCTGTGCTGATACCAGCAGCAGTCAGAGACCATCCAGGGAGGGAGGGACTCACTGGAGAGCCAGCTGATTTTAATGCTCCATTATTCATTTATGGATTAAAATATTTGCAGAGGAGCACCTATAAGTGTTCATGTGACTCCAGCAATGCTACCACCACAAACAGAATCCAGTCTGTGGGAAAGAATCTGTGGATATTTCTGAGGTGGAGGTGAGAGCCGCATGCAGGGGGGAGGAGTCAGAACACGTTGTTAGTTTGGTTTCTGCAGACAGGATTCGTCTACAGCAGGAAGGATAAAGATCAACAGCAGTTTCATCCTTTAAGTGAAACCTTTTATTGTGAAAGGTCAAGTAGGAAATCAGAAGTCACGCTCCTTTGCTGTGTTTTTCTACAGTATGTCTCAGGAAGCAGGGTGCCAGTGAACGCACCGTGAGCTGCACAGACGAGTTAAAAGCTGAGATAACCGACACAAAGAGAGGATGTAAAGGACTATAACAGCAGACAGAAAGCAGCGGTGTGTTCAGGTTCTCCCTAAAGAGTGGGAGATACACACTTTGGCCTGAGATAAAAATTCTATTTAATGTCCACTGAAAGTTCAGAGCTGTCAGGCTGAAAATCTGTTCTCACCGGCAGTTACCCAGCCATGCAGTGACTGATCACACACACCACTTAACTGATGGCTGTGTGTGTGTGTGTGTGTGATTTGGCTTCAAACCACATGTTTGTGTCTGTAGGCTGAGTCAGTGGGGATTACATCTCTGAGTGTCGGCCAATAAGGCGTTCGATTACTGCCTCAGAAAAACCCTAATGGAATTATAATTGTAATTGTGTGTGTGTGTGTGTGTGTGTGTGCGTGTGTGATGAAGCTCCTTTGAGAAACATGTTCACTCAAGGTCATTTGAGGTGACTGTAGACAAACTCCAAAGTCAAAGAGACTCAATTAGAAATTGTTTTGTTTATGAATAAAAGTGATTGGTCTGTGTGTTCATATTTGTTTTGGCTCCGCCTCCTTTGTTGACCATATTTGATGACATCATAGCGAGCTGGCAAAGTGTCCAGATGTTGCTGAAAGATGCAGCTTTCTTGGGAAGACACAGGTCACATGGTCTTGGAGTTAATGGTGGAGGTCACATGGTGACATTTACATTTTTAAAGTATTTGCATATGAAAAAATTTCTTATCCTCACACTTATCTGTGAAGCAACCACTGAAATGACTTCCCTGATTTCACGTCATAAGATTAAGCTTCAGTGTTTCCCACAGGAACAGACTGGATTTATGGTGTTGGAAAAGAGCCACACACAACATTGTTAATTTTAAGAAATTTTTGTGGGGTGGCTGTGGCTCAGGAGGTAGAGCAAGTCATCCACTAATCAGAAGGTCAGTGGTTCGATCCCTGGCTCCCCTAGTCTGCATGCCGTAGTATCTTTGGGCAAGATACTGAACCCCACATTGCTCCCGATGCATTCATCTGTGTGTGAATGTTAGTAAGCACTTAAGTATAGATAAAAGTGCTGTGTGAATGTGGCATGTAGTATGAAGTGCCATGAGTACACAAAACTGAGTAGAAAAGCACTATATAAGTACCAGTCCATTTACACTTTCTTATTTATGAAACTGTTTCATTTCTGACATTTGTTAACAAAAACTGAACAATATGATCAGCTGCCCCTCCAGTGAGTCTCTCATCCTGTAGATGCAGATCTTGGGCTGCAGCTGGTAGTCCCTGTTCTCCTTGGCATAGCAGCACATAAACCAGTTCTCCACCTGCTACAGGTTCTGGTTAGAGTGACCCTGCAGCTTACAGAGGATCTCCAGAGAACTGCAGTCTAAAATGGTGGCGCTGGACTCTGTCGGTCCACAGGATGAGAGACTCTCTGGAGAAGCAGCTGAATGATGCTGAGGACCTCCACAGCAGCTAAGGAAAACATGAAAAACACCTGGGATAGCTGGTTAGCTGTGACTGAACTTTTTAAATAAGAGCACAGATGACTTAAATCGCAGATTTCCACACACACTGGTTCAGTGGCCTGCTTTCACAGGAAGCAGCTGACAGAAGCCACAGCAGGATCTGAAACAAAGACTGGCTGGTGTTGTGTTATTATAATTTGTATATGGCATATATCGTATATACACACTATAGGTGCAGTGTCCTGGGCTTTAATCCACTGACCGGCTGTGTGGAGTTTGTTCTCCCTGTGCCTGAGTGGGTTCTCTCTGGGTACTCCGGCTTCCTCCCACAGTCCAAAGACATGCATGTTAAACTGGCTGTAGGTGTATAGGTGACTGGCTCCGCCTTGCCCCCCTGTGATGTTAATGGAAGTGTCTGATGTTGGTAAAAACACAGACAGCAGAGGTGTGAGGTGGAGGCCACAGAGGCCTGAAACACAGGAACGTTTGTCAGAATAATAAACACAAAGCAGGATTTTCACCTCCGAGAAAGTTTTATTTTGAAAACACTGGACCTCTTCCTCCTCTTTCACACCTCGTCTCCTCTCTGCCTCCATCAGTACAAACTCTTTCTTTTCTTGTTGTTCCCTGCTGCACTTTTCCCTCTTTCTCTCAAACTCAAAGGGCATGAAAAAGGTGAAACAGCCTAAAACTGAACCCCTGAGGTGCACTCCTCTCAAAGTTCAACTCTATGCACACTGGCTTTCTACTTAAACAGGGTTGAAATGTTTACAAGGTTGTGTGTTTGAGTCCCCCTGAGGCTTTTGGTTGCCTTCAGGCTCTGTCTGTATGTTAGAGACAAAGCTTTTCTCTGTAGTTTGCATCCCATTAGTATGTCTTCAAAAAGTGAAGCAAGCATCAACGATGTGACTCTGTGGCACAATGGACAGCATGTTGGTCTTCTAGTTGTGCTTAAAAGGCACAATTCAAAGGGTTCAAGTCCTACCAGAGTTAATGTTTAATGGTCTTCACTGACCCTTTCAGTGGGTTTAGTTTGAAAATCTTCAAGTGGAATCACCACCTTATGTCCAGTACCCTGAGGCATCAAACAAAAATTCAGTCCATTGTCATATCTGCTCCTTCTTACATACTAGGCTCTGTTGTTCGTTTTGGGACTGCTACAGGTACAGGACCCATTTTAGTAGTATGCTGAGGTTGTATGAAAATACTAAGTTGGATAACAGGCCGGCAGGTTTCGTCTTCTTTTTCTTTTAGGATGGTTGGGTTTCCAAAGGTGTGTGTGCATCCACCATACCAGCTAACAACAGATAACCGGGATCTCTAAAGACACATCACTGAGTCCCAGCGGAGTCAATGTTTAGAGATCTTTAAAACCTCAGAAAGCAACATTTCAGTATATTTAGGCTGAAAAAATATCTTCATGCTAAAATAATCGAATATCTATGTCTGACCTGGACCTTAGCATCCATTTTTAATTGTATTGTATGTTAGTGACATATAGGGTCCACCAGCCTGCATATTCATGGTTCACAAAAACCAGAATGAGGGCTTATTTGGGATCAAGTAACTGGGTTATGACCTCTTGTGGGTCATGTGACTAAGGGATGTTTTACATCAGCCCGTCTTTGCAGTGGGAGCCCCTTTGGGGCGGGGCTCTGTGGTGCAGTGGACAGCACATTGGACTTCTAGGAATTGGGTGAAGAAGGTATTCAAAGGTTGTGGATTCAAGTCCCACCAGAGTCAACATCTGCAGTTCATTCAAACCACTGAAGAGTTTTTTTCACTCAATGTAGTTAGTAGTAAATACTTTAATGCTAAAATACAATAAGTTTAGCTACATCAACGTATTGTTTCTTGAGTATCAGTATAATGACAACAAACTTACTACCAATGTATAGTTAAGATACAGCGAGCTAAAGTCCTGTGGAAAACTAAGTCCACCCTTACTGCTTCCACAGGAATTAAAAGGGTAAGTAGCAGCCAGGTGCTGATAATCAAATGGAATTGATTAATTGATCAAGTAATTGATCAGCACTAAGTGTGACCACGTCTATAAAAGCAGAGGTTTTGGCAGTTTGCTGGTCTGGAGCATTCTCAAACAAACTAGAAGACTTCTGGAACAATGTCCTTTGGACAGATGAGACCAAAGTGGAGATGTTTGTCCATAATGCACAGCAGCACGTTTGGAGAAAACCAAACTCAGCATATCAGCACAAACACCTCTGTCACCAACACCAACTGTCAGC
>VUQI01057889.1:0-11220 GCA_015106735.1 Paratilapia polleni
GTTGGGTGGAGGTCATGGGTCTTACAGCAGGACAATGACCCAAAGTATTCTTCAAAAAGCACCCAGAAATGGTTTAAGACAAAGTGCTGGAGAGTTCTGAAGTGGCCAGCAATGAGTCCAGATCTAAATCCCACAGAACACCTGTGGAGAGATCTAAAAACAGCAGGTGGGAGACGGAACCCTTCAAATCTGAGAGACCTGGAGCAGCTGGCAAAGGAAGAGTGGTCCAAAATTCCAGTAGAGAGATGTAAAAGACTCATTGATTGTTACAGAAAGCGATTAACATCAGTTATTTCTTCCAAAGGATGTGCTACCAAGTATTAAGTTGAGGGTGCCAATAATTTTGTCCAGGCCATTTTTGTGGAATGTCTCAGATTTTTTTTTCTCTGCTTTTTTGTGTTCTTCCAGTGCCAACACAAGAAATAAACATGACAACACCAAGGCATTTGTAATTGCAACAACTTTCTGGGAGAACTGGTTCATTTTCCGACATAAATGCAAGGGTGCCAATATTTTTGGCCATGACTGTAGCTTTACTAACACATTAAAAAAAAAAAACTAACCAAATTATATTAAAATCTGTTTAGATACTAATGAGCTGTTACTGTTTTAATGTCATTGGAAACTAAAATTGAGAAAGACAAACTAACATAATAATAGTGATAAATTACTTATATCAATCAATATCTTGACAAATATAAGGTAGCCATGGTTTGATTGGCTCTAAGCTGGTGTGTGTGTGTGTGTGTTTTTGTTTTACATTCAGCTCTTCAAGGAACTGAAGGATGACCGCATGACCCAAAATTTCAGGAAAGCTCTCAACAAGAAACAAGGCATTGTAGCCATCGGGGGCACCAGCGAGCTCTCGAGTCAAGGAACTCAACATTCAATCTCTGGTGAGTTACGCTAAATATAATTGTCACCTATCACGTGGAGAATGATATGTGCGGGCTTAAAGTCCACTGGAATCAAAGAACTCTCTGTAATTATTGAATCTGTGATCAAACATCAGATTTTGGTCATCACAGAAAGGGACCTGACACTTGACTTCATTGTATTTCAGAGCAGGAGCGTTTTGCCTTTGCCAACTACATCAACTCATCTTTGGAGAAGGATCCAGACTGTCAGCATGTTCTGCCCATTAACCCCAACACTGAGGATCTTTTTAAAGCTGTGGGAGATGGCATTTTGCTCTGGTAAACCAGTTTTCTTAAGACAGCGTTTTTAAGCGCCACATCTGGCCGACGTGCTAAGATGCTTTCCTCACATTCACTGTTGCAGCAAACTCATCAACCTCTCTGTGCCCGACACCATTGATGAGAGAACCATGAACAAAAAGAAACTCACTCCTTTCACCAAACAGGTCGGTTAGTTACTTTACTGCTTTATCGATTTCTTATTTAACGTGATGTGACTCCTGACTTTTCATCTCGTCTTCATCTCCAACAGGAGAATCTGAACCTGGCTCTGAATTCAGCTTCAGCCATCGGGTGCCAGGTTGTCAACATCGGAGCTCAAGATCTGAAGGAGGGGAAACCTCACCTGGTGCTCGGACTCCTCTGGCAGATTATCAAGATAGGACTGTTTGCTGATATAGAGCTGAGCCGCAATGAAGGTACATTATGCATAGGGCTGCACGATTATGGCCAAAATGATTATCACAATTAATCTGATCAATATTGAGATCACAGTTATGCATTGATTTTAGTTACAAAAACGTTTTCATTACATAAACACAACACTGTTTTCACATCCACACTGTAAAAAAAAATATCAGTATGAAATAAATAAATAATAAATAAATATGAATTTAAAAAAACTGTAGCAAAAATTAACACAGAATAAAATCAACAGGGCACCGTTTTCGCTTTTCACTCCATTCATGGTACAATGAATTCCCCCTGCAGTGTTTTACATACAGTGCAGGTGTTGCCATTTTGGAAAAAATAATTGTACAAGGGGATAACATGAATTTTTTTCCAGTATGTTGACCATTTTCCTGAAGCCTTCATTACCCACCATGTTTGCTGGACACTTATCTTTGGCCAAATGGAAAATCAGAAGTATCCAAACAATGGATGATGATCCGCCTTTAGGGACAAGCTCTTCGCCTTCTGCTGTGCCAGACATTTGATTTTTGTTTGAACAGTCTGTTATCTGTGGTGTATCACATGGTCAAGTGCATTCAGGAAACTTCATGCTGAGTGGTGAAGGGAACAGCTGCTATTGGCACATTCAGGCATGCCGTCAAGCGGCGATTTAGGGAGCACTTGATTTGCTTTTGCTTTGCATTCTATTGGTGAAGCACGCATTTTCAGTATCGCTCAATCGTGTTCATTTAACTGTGGGAAGTTCAAATTCTGATTGACATTAAAATTTGATTAGTTGTGCAGCTCTGAGTATGCACCAGTGCACAGAGAGATTTGTCTGTGGATACGGAACTTTGCAAACGTCATGCGTGACATTTTTAAACTAAATCTGAATGATCTCATTTAACCCTCCAAGGTCTAAGTCAGTGATAACCTTAACCCTAACCTTAGGCAATCAGAATATGTAATTTTATTTTTTTTGTTAAATTGTCCAAGGATAAAAACATGAAGCTGGAAATTAAGAGAGCAGGTCTCCTTTGAATACATATTGGATATGAATTTAATTTTGAAGTAACCCCCTCCCAAACACCAGAGTCACTCTTCTCTTTCTGTGTATAGCTATAGCAGCACTGCTAGAGGAAGGGGAGAGTCTGGAGGACTTGATGAAACTCAGTCCTGAAGAACTGCTGATCCGCTGGGCCAATTTCCATTTAAAGAAAGTTGGGATGTCCATATCGAACTTTTCTGGAGATATTAAGGTAAGAAAATGTCTCTGAGATGAGAATTGTCTCAAAATCCTGACACTATAAAAACATTCACAAGTTACACTGCAGTGCTTTTCACTGTCAAACAATGATGTATTCTTGAGTTTACATGTTTAAAATGCAGCATAAATAGTTTGTGTATAATTATAATTATAGAGGCCCCTTTGGCTTTTAGTCTTGCTTATTTTTGTTATCAGTAAAGAACGGTTTTCCTCGATGTGCACTAAACACTTATTAAGCACTGTGTGCATGTTGTTAATCACTGTGTCTTTTTCCTGAGAGTTTCAATTTTCAGGCCCAGATTTACTAAGCGGCAGAAATATGTGGGGCTCAGTTCTAAACATTTAGGGTGAGGGTTGAGGTGCAGAGGTACAGCACAGAGCCAAAGCTTAGGCACCGTGGTCACAGAGCTGAGGCATCCACCGTGCTCATTCTGATAAACTCATGTTTCAATAAATAGCTGCGCCTATTTCCATTTTTCCCAGCAAAATAGAAAGAAATTCGGTTTATGGCTTTTGCACAGTCCTGTAGGTATTATCTGTTTCATGTTGCTTCTTGGCCAGAACAGATTTTTACTTCATTGCAGTGGACCTATTATGCTTTTCTTTTTTTTCTGTCATATATATCCTGTTACGTGAGTGCTTGCTTAAACACGACCAAAATTTTGAAATGATAAGGTCAGTATATGTGGAAATAATTCCTGTGAAAAAAAGACTTGGCTCTGTATGATGTTAATGAGAGTGGATATACCTCATATGGTCATCTCAGGCACACAGCTCAGGCTGTGAGCACAGCATCTCCACCCACCTGCTTTTCAAACCTTCTCTTCACGAGGGGCAGCCAATCAGAAGAAAGTTGTCCAAAAGGAAGGGGTGATTGCCTGTAGTTGGCTATAATTAAGGGCACTGAGCTGTGATCTACTTCTAATAAAAATGCTACATATTGCAACGTGACAAAACGCTCTTGAAATCAATGCACAGGAGAATGAATGCCACATTTGTGGTGGGGAATAAATATGAGTGTGGTCTGACATGTGTCTGTCTTTGCGCTCCATGCAGGACTCCAAGGCGTACTTCCACCTGCTTGAGCAGATTGCCCCAGATGGCAGCAAAGAGAATGTTCCTCGGGTTGACATCGAAATGACTGGCCTATATGTGAGTTTGACTAAAAGGCAACGAAAACACCTTCTTCTATGTTGTTTGCCTCATATGTTCTGTGTTTCTTGTGCTATTCTAGTCAGGCCTAACCCTCATATACACACGGTAGAAAACGACACAGACGTCAGTGAAAATAAGCAGTGGTCAGTTTGTTCAACTTTTCATTTGCCTATCAGAGGCCACATGGAAGCTGACTTCCTGTTGAGCTTCTTCCTGCTTCCTGTAGGATTATATTAGGCTCATAGTGTCATTCTGACCGATTCATGAGACAAGAGGACGGTCTCTTTGCCACTCACTGTGATGTGCATTACGTTTTTAAATTATGCTTTTTTCTAATCTACAGTCAGGTCAGTCTTCCCAAAAGCTAAATCATCACCACAGTCTTTGATTTTTCCAAGTATTTACTAGAAAAACACACATAAATCTGGATGTTTAGTCTTGTGCATGTTTTGTTAAATATTTATTAGATTTCTACTTCTGAACCTTTGAAAATAGAACCAATGTGGAGGATAAATGTTATATAAATACATACATGCATATATATTATATGTATGTGTGTGTGTGTGTTACAGGAGAAGGATCTTACAAAGAGAGCAGAGTGCATGCTGCAGCAGGCCAGCCGCCTGGGCTGCCGACAGTTTGTAACCGCTGCTGATGTCGTGAGTGGAAATGCCAAGCTCAACATGGCCTTTGTGGCCACGCTCTTCAACAAACACCCGGCTCTCACTAAACCGGAGAACCAAGACTGGAATGTAGAGAGTAAGCATGGATGAGTATTTCCTTTCTCACTTATGTATACTTTCGAATACAATCCTCTGGCTGACTCTGTCTCTTGCGATCTCCAGGTGAGACCAGGGAGGAGAGAACTTTCAGGAACTGGATGAACTCTCTTGGCGTCTCTCCACACGTTCATCATATCTACGGGTCAGTGTGTAATCTGTACTGTTTGTCAGCACTCTGGTGTACAATTTACTGTTTAAACACATGTGTATGTTCACCTCACATCTGTGTGTATGTGCAGTGATCTGCAGGATGCCATGGTGATTCTGCAGCTTTATGAAAAGATTAAGGTGCCAGTGGACTGGGACAGCAGAGTCAATCATCCTCCATTCAAAGCCACAGGAGGAGGCCATTTGAAAAAGGTAAATATACAAACTGCTTTGTATCATTTAAAGAACAGTTTTGTAAAAAAAAAAAAAAAAAAGTTCCATGGGTAAAAGACACATACATATTTAACGGGTGTCTATTATGCTCATTTATTTTAGTTTATTGTGTAGTAGAGTAGCTTTGCATTATTCACAGTTGAAAATAATCCTTTTATCTTAAATTGGGCCTTGGTGCAGCACCTCGTTGTATCCTGTGTGAAACAAGCTGTTTTAGCTCCCTTCCCCCGCTCTTTAAGACAGCTCTCTTCTTATTGGCTGCCCCTCATAAACAGAAGGTTTGAACAGCAGGTGGGTGGAGCTTCTGTGCTCACAGTCAGAGCTATGTGCCTGAGATGACCATATCGAGGACATCCCCTCTTACTCACACCAATGAGAGCCAAGTGTAGGAAAACTGTCTGAAGCTGAGCATTTAGAGCAGTCTGAAGGCTGAACGTTTGGCTCTCTGGGATTACCTGTCCATACACGGACCTCATTTAAAACTTTGGCCATCGATGTTTAACATGAGCATCCACCAATCCACCATTGTAACAGTATATATAGTAAAGAAAAATGTGTTAAACATTTACTATTAACTCTATCTGTGTGTGCACTACAGATTGAAAACTGCAACTATGCTGTGGAGCTGGGAAAGAAAAAAGCAGGTTTTTCCCTGGTGGGCATCGGTGGACAGGACCTGTACGATGGAAATACTACACTAACCCTGGCACTGGTGTGGCAGCTGATGAGGAGGTGATTTTTACTCCTAATACTCATACTTCAGTTCATCATCTGTGTTGTGATTCTGAGACAACATCATAGCTGTGAACACAGAAAAACACCACTGAGAAGAGCTTCACTGGTGTCTGCGCTGGGCACGTTGGAGTTGCAGTACAGTTGAGGACAGACAGATGGTGCTGTTGTTTCAGGATAGAATTTAAGATGTCACGGTTTCCGAAAATGTCACAGCACTGTCAACAAGTCTATTCACTTTAATGCAGCCACTGGGAAAAGAAACATAGTCAGAAACACAAGAGGACTAAAGGTGGAAAACATCAATATACTGATGATTAAAAACACTGTGGTTTCTGGGAAATGTAGTGCTCATGACGTATTTGGTAATGTCATTTCATTTAAAACTATTGATACCAACTGCTGATATTCTTTCATCCACATGCAGGTACACGTTAAATGTTCTTGAAGACCTTGGACATGGAGAAGTTGCTGGAGATGATTTGATAATTTCATGGGTCAACAAAACTTTGTCTGAGGCTGGCAAGAGTTCATCTATAAAAAACTTTAAGGTAAGGGAAAAGTTTGACTTTCAGAGTTGTTGCCCGAGAAAGTTTGCGTGCCTTGCACAAATCAGAAAAGTAATGTGAGGTATTCTAATATATACACTATGTTTAATCATTTTGGATTATCACTTGTGAACAGTTAAAGGCCAGCTGTGGATGTGCGATGTTTGTGTGCTCCTCTGTTTAGGACAAAGCAATCAGTAGCAGTCTTCCAGTTCTCGACCTGATTGATGCCATCCAGCCACACAGTGTGAACTTTGAGCTGGTTAAAAAGGAAAGTCTGTCAGACGAAGACAAACTAAACAATGCCAAGTAATCACCTATCTCCCTCTGTCTGTTTATTTCTAGTAGTTGCCGGGGTTTTGTATTTCATTATATTTTTGTCTAGCATTTTGTGATGGTGAGGTGGTACGTTGCCACGGTGACTCTAATTACGACCCTCCCTTTCACCAGGTATGCCATCTCCATGGCGAGGAAGATTGGCACCAAAGTCTACGCCCTGCCTGAGGATTTGGTAGAGGTCAACCCCAAAATGGTGATGACCATCTTCGCCTGCCTGATGGGGAGAGGCATGAAGAGAGCTTAAAGGAGACACGCTTGTATCTATACACTCACTCACACACACACACAGATGTAGTGACGTTGCCTTTCTGTCAGACATGAAGACAGTGGATATAGCTATACTGTGTTGTTGTGAACATTTGTGTAGAACATTGTTGATCTTCTGAGGGCTCATAAGGGTTCATGTTTTTGTCACAGCCTCTGCAATAAAGTGGGACTTCTTTAACGGCTACATGATATTAAACGTTGAGGTTTGGTTTGGGGCTTTTCTTTGGGTCTCAGTTTTACGATGGCGCAGTATAGTGTCTGAGTGATTACCGTAAATACTGCTCATCAAGATGAATGTCAGTGTAAATGTGTGGCTACCAGTCCAGAGAGTGGGACCATGTTCAGGGGAAGTCTGTTAAGAAAATACGAAATTGTGTCTTTAAATGTAAAAGCTATGACACATGGGAAATATTCAAAAACAATAACCACTTCACATCTCTTAGTCCTACTGGAAGCAAAAGATATCTAACTGGTGTTTTTTTTTTTTTTTACTTTATCTTTTTTGCTGCTGTCTCTCCTTCCCTGAACACATTTAATGATTTCTCAGCTGCTTTCCCATGTGTCACTGTCTTAAGCTCTGGTGTATCTCCCAGTGTGCCAGCCTGTTCATGGTATGAGCATTTATTGTACTTAAGCCATAATAATCTGTAAAGTATAGGACCAAAACTGTGCTAGATTATAGGCAGTTTATAGAATATAAAACTGAATACCTTTTTAACCTTCAACATCTGTTAAGTGCTTTTGTTAGGATTTTTAAGGAAGTAAAGAATAGACCGATTAGTGTGATTAATGCAATGTATTCGGGTATTTTAATTCATTATCTGTACAGTCTAAGGGATTAAACTGGGGATGATATGAAAACCATCCATTCATTTGTATCTTCTCCTTTTGTTCCATGCGTGTAGAAAACTGATAAAAAAAAAATTCTGATTTTATGACAGTCCAACAGTGTATCCATGATATAACCCCGGTTCCTGGGAATGTAAACCTAAGAACCAAAAATATTTATTAGACCGGCACTATAAATGAAATACACACACATACAGAGACCTTAAAAACAACCTAAAACTGTAGTAACTCACAGCCCATATTTTCAAAAAACAGAGCTTATGTTTGTCTATGCATTTTTTTCTTTTCAGACTTTTGAAATCCAGCCCATTAAAGTTGCTGCTGCCTTCATAAAATCTCAAAAAAAACAAACAAACTGATGTATTCGTCTTTGTATCTGTAGTCAATTTTAGCGTCTGCGTGCTGTCTGGAGATGACTCCCAGTTCATATTCCAATAGTAACAGAACATCTTATAGCTCTGCTTTTGCTGCCATGATGACTGCCACAAAAGACATCTGTGAAAGAGTTTTGGTCCTGGATGCATCTAGAATCAAATTTTAACTGAGTACTGAAATTGAATATTTGGGTTTTTCATGCTAGCAATACTTTCAAAATTCAGTGTGTACAATCAGATCTTTTATGTGAAATAAAAGTCGTTTTCCATATATTGCCTGCTTTTGGTGTTCGGTGTGTGGCCTTTTTTTGTTCTTTTTCTGTTCGATAGTCTTAGCGTCTTAGGTGTGTCACTGTGATAAGACTTACTTTGATTACTTGGAACTGGATAATTACTGAAGAGAACAAATAATAGTGATTAATTTGCATTTCCATTCGATATGATTATTAAGATTTTGCTTTCCATCCGGTTAGATAATTCCAACACGTGGCAAAACATTTTTGCTGTGTGTTACTTAGTGGCACACTTAAGGCTCCATAAAGAAGTCCTCTGACTGAATGCTCTCAGTCTACTGAAATATAATATCAAGGGTAAATGAACAGTTCATTTTTAAGGGCACATTATCAGAATAACGATTTGTTTCTTTGTGTACTGAATCATATCAGAGAACTAGCTTTAAATTTGTTGGTATGCATAATTATTTACTTTGGTCAAAGCTAGCTGTTTCTGCTGGCTTCTAGTCTTAATGCTAAACTAGGCCAAACAACAGCCAAGTAAGTTGATCAAAATGTGAAACTTTTCCTTCAACAGGGCACATCAACTCTATTCATTGCATTCAGTGCATTTTCAAAATAGTTTGCCTCATGAATTTTGGGCCAGTGTAATTAAAATCCTTAAAAACAAGTTAAATTATTTGTATCCACTTGGGGAGAGGAAAATAAGACACGCAAACACAGCACTCATACATTCACTTTATTAGGTACACCTTGCTAGTACTGGGTTGGACCCCCTTTTGCCTTCAGAACTGCCTTAATTCTTCATGGCACAGATTCATCAAAGTGCTGGAAACATTCCTCAGAGATTTTGGTCCATAGTGACATGACAGCATCACACAGGTGCTGCAGATTTGTCAGCTGCACATCCATGATATGAATCTAACGTTCTACTACGTATCAAAGGATTGATATATCTATAGGATGGAGCTCTGGTGACTGTGGAGGCCATTTGAGTACAATGAACTTACTGTCTTGTTCAAGAAACGAGTTTGAGATGGTTTGAGCTTTGTGACAGCGTTATCCTGCTGGAAGCAGCCATCAGAAGATGGGTACACTGTGGTCATAAAGGGATGGACATGGTCAGCAACAATACTCAGGTCGACTGTGGCATTTAAACAATGCTCAGTTGGTACTAAGGGGCCCAAAGTGTGCTGAGAAAATATCCCCTTCATCATTACACCACCACCAGCAGCCTGAACTGCTGATACAAGACAAGATGGATCCATGCTTTCATGTTGTTTACAACAGCTCCTGACCCTGCCATCTGAATGTTGCAGTTGAAATTGAGAGTCATCAGACCAGGGAACGTTTTTCCAGTTTTGATGAGCCTGTGTGAATTGTAGCCTCAGTTTCCTGTTCTTAGCTGCCAGGAGTGGCACCTGGTGTGGTCGTCTGCTGCTGCAGCCCATCTGCTTCAAGGTTCTATGTGCTGTGCATTCAGAGATGCTCTTCTGCATAACTTGGTTGTAACAAGTGGTTATTTGAGATTCAGTCTTCTCTGACTTTTGACCTCAACAAGGCATTTTCACCCAGAGAACTGCTGCTCACTGGATATTTTCTCCTTTTCAGACCATTCTCTGTAAACCCTACGTGTCTTGGTTGTGTGGGAAAATCCCAGCAGATCAGCAGTTTCTGAAATACTCAGACTGACATCAACAACCATGCCACGTTCAAAGTCACTTAAATCACCTCTCTTCCCCATTCTGATGCTCAGTTTGAACTTCAGCAGGTCGTCTTGACCATGTCTACATGCCTACATGCATTGAGTTGCTGCCATGTGACTAGCTGATTAGATATTTGCATTAAGGAGCAGTTGAGCAGGTGTACCTAATGAAGTGGCCATTGAGTGTATATTTATATTCAGTAATATAATTATAATTATAACCTGATAATTGTTATGTGCAGTATACACCAGGGTTATAATAGTTCTGCATTTTTCATTAGTTTTTATTTTTATTTAGTTTCGACTTTTGATTTTTAATTCTATTTTAGTTTTAATTAGTTTTTAACACTTGTCTGCTAGTTTAGTTTAGTTTTTATTTTTTGAAAATGCTTAGTTTTAGTTTAGTTTTTATTAGTTTCAGTGTTAGTTTTAGTCTTTTTTGTAATATGGGTCACATCCCAGGGGCGAGACTGAAAAAGGTCAGAAAAAGTTGTAACAAAATCTCAGAAAAGCATCACACCATTTAAAGTGTATTAACTTAGGACAGATGAACAACCATCCATAACATAACTATAAAACATATGGCAGTCGATATTTTTGTCATTAAGAACAATTCAGTAGACAAAATTACAACAGTACCGGCAATGCAGGTAGTGTAGATTCATAGAGATTAGCCAGCTCAAAACCAACTTAGATTAATTTAACTTTAAACACTGGCCTGCCCAACACTAAATGCAAGTGTTACAGGTCAATGACAAATCATTGCAGTTGACTGACAATACAATACCACAGCACAAAAGCCATGACATCATGAATACAATGAATGTTTTGGATACTTAAAGCGCACATATACTGGTAGTACACCACAGCTGCTTAAAGCTGGTGGGATTTGTTTTTTTTAAGGTTTTGACAGCCTTGAACAGTGTACAACCAACAAAAACCCAAAAAGCAGCCTTTAAACATTTGAACTGTCAGTGTGTATGTGTGGACGGGTGAAAA
>VUQI01057893.1:0-11253 GCA_015106735.1 Paratilapia polleni
ATTCTTGCACCAGGAATGGCATAAAGTCACCCAACAACAATGTGAAAGACTGGTGGAGAGCATGCCAAGATGCATGAAAGCTGTGATTGCAAATCAGGGTTATTCCACCAAATATTGATTTCTGAACACTTCCTAAGTTAAAACATTAGAAATGTGTTGTTTAAAAATGAATATGAACTTGTTTTTTTGTTTTTTTTTGCATTATTTGTGGTCTGAAAACACTGGACCTTTTTTGGTATTTTGACCATTTTTCATTTTCTGCAAATAAATGCTCTAAATGAAAATATTTGTATTTGGAATTTGGGAGTTATGTTGTCAGTAGTTTATAGAATAAAACAAAAATGTTCATTTTACTCAAACATATACCTATAAATAGCAAAATCAGAGAAACTGACAATTTTGGGGTGGTCTATTAATTTTTTCCAGAGCTGAATATATATATATATACACACAATATATAGATATATAGATGAGGTGCATCTTTAAAAACCTTGTCTTTCTGACCTCTCTATACCCCCTGACTAACCCACACATTGACACGCCTGAGTGAGCCGGTAATAACTCTCTGCTCCCCATTCACCTTTTCACCTCTCATATGGTTCAAGTATTGTGGCAGTGCTGGGTACAGCTCTGCTACATACCTTGTGACCTTACACACACAAATACATGTGCAGATGCACACTTAAACACTCACTGTTTTGAATGTGTGTGCACGCATTTCATGTCCTCCCTATGCGCATGCTCCAAACAATGGTATAATGCTCAAAGTGACGTCAAGGTTGGACATCCACACTCACACACACTTGTACCATATTGTGGTCTTTTTTTGGATCATAGCTGTTTGTCTCTGAGGGAGAACACTGCCTTTATTGCGACATGGCAATCGTGAACGTCAAGTACATTTGAGTATGTTTGCAGACACAGTATGTGCTCAATTTTAAAAGGATTGGGACAATTATTATTGCCTTAAGGGGGCTTTTTCATGGGCTGAGTCACAAAACTTTTTAATCACACCTCAGAACATTTAAATATAAGTTGAAGCTAGTGTGTGTACAGTTTGCATTGTGTAAACATTTGTATTATGTGTGTGTGTGTGAAGCTACCAAAGTGGAAATGACTGCTAGAAAAGTCTTAATTTTATGATAAAGTGTGGAGGAAAAACAGAAACATGCTCACAAGTATGATTCACTTTAGACAGTTTAGTTTATTCTCAGTTAAAATGCAATGTTTGGGAATTACTCACATTTCGAGACAAGCTCATTTATCTGTAATATAGACAATATGTGGTAACTGCATGTATCTGTGGGTGTATATGTGATTGAAATCTAAATTATTCAAAGAAACAAAAAGCAAGCTAAGCACACTCTCCACCCTTGATATCTACATCATTATATTTCCCCATTACTGGGCAAAAAATATTAATTCACATATTTTATTCTGTTGTTTTTTTTTTAATACCTGGGAGTATTGAAGGAAGAAAGTTAATTATATAGCATTACCATGGCGACAGCAAACCAGTTGATTTATCTCCTGATTCACTGCCAGTGCGTTTTGAGTGCTCCCTGGGAAATGTCTGCAGGTAGTGAGTTACAGTGGCGTTAGATACATTTCCTGGCCCATAACAACCTAAATTTTAAATCACATAATGAGACTGACTTTATTTAGCTATCCAGAGTAGAACAGTCAAGGGAAATAAATAAAATAAAAACCAGAGGAAAGAGCAGAGGCTGCTCAAAGTAGGGTACATTCATCACAAGAGTCTGACCCAATACTGTTCGTCAGGCAGACCCACAAAAGGGCTTAGGACGAATAACCTTGTGTCACACAACAGAGATTTACAAGGACCGCAGGGCCAAGCTCTGGAAAAATTATGCAAATTTAGCACATTAGCTTGCCTTTCCTGTCTTCTCCATCACCAAAAGCTGTCACTAATGTGCTCCTCCTGCTGTGTGGGCTACAAACAGACAAGAAAGAGACAAACAAATGCAAGCTAAAAGGCAGACATGAGTAACTTCATGTTTTTTCTCTCTATCCGTCTCCTTCTCTCTCTTTCCATTTGTCTTACTGGGTCTTTCATCCTCACACACACAGACACTTTCTCAGACGGATGCATACCCACACAAATGTGCAGCATAAACAAAAAGACAGAGAGCAAACAAAAAGAAAACTGAAAGACGCTCCTTCCGTTTTCCATGCAGCCACGTCTGTATAGGTAGATATGCACACATGAGTCCATAAGCATCTACGCAAAGCCACATACACACACTCATATGGTGGTGAGTAATCAGGTCTGTCTGCAGTCCTAATTACACTCGCATCTGGCTTTTAGTCACCCATGAGTAGCCAAGCACAATGTGATAAACAAGCCCCTTGGTGTCACATCTTTGCAGTCACAAGGGTGACACTGGGGTATGGACAAAGGGCAAGCTGACAACGTGAGGTGGAACTACAAAAATATCAAGAAAAATGCCTAACATGAAATAAAACCTACTGTCCCACACTGCAAAATGACTACAGTATCAACATCAGTATAAATTTGAAAAAGTTAGGAAAGTATGCTAATGACTCAACAACTACTTTTAAATTTGCTCAGATTTCTAGACTTCAAAACTGACCCCCGGGGTCCAAAGTGAAACCATCTCTGTCTCATACCCAACTACTCCTCATTGATGGAGAACTGAACAAAGTGTTCCACAAAAAAAAAAACTGCTCTATTTTTCAAATAGCCAGCCTAAAAAAAAACACCTTATTGTACTTCAAATGGCATCGTGATTGACTGAGAGGTCCTGTTTCAGTGAAGACATTTTGTTCTCTCATTAGCTAACTCAGTTGGCTCGATTGTGACTTTATTGGTTGTAACAGGTCAGTGAAGCAGAAGTAGACAGCAAGGGTGGTAGGCTGAAGCAGTGCCAGAGACTTGGGTCGGATGAGTGGAGTCTCTTTGGCATTGCTGCATTTGCTGGTGATCACTGGTAAAGGTCAGAAGGTCACGCGTCACAGAGAAAATTCAGTAAAAACAAAATCTTTGTTTCTAATAATGTGGGATAATTTGAGCATAGAGCATGACGGTTGTTTGTCTGCTCATTTATATAAGGAGGAGCATATGTGGCAGCATCATGTCTTATTATTCAAATTTTATTTATAACCTATCTATCTGTAAAATTTCTAATTTGTTGATTTCCCTGACTCAAGCAGGGTTGTGACACTTGATTTGGGGGTCTAATGGGGAGCCTGAGCTGAATTTGAAGCTGAAGGTTGAAGCCACACTTTATAGGATGGGTAGATGGAGGTTTGGTTTTATATCTATTAGCTAGGCTTGTAGCTAGACCACAATTCTACAATAGGCTTGTAGCTGAACTTGAAGCTTAATTTAGAAAGTGCAAGATGAAAATAGAGCAAAGTGGTGAACTTTGGGGTTTTGGAAAGAGAAGCTGTTTGGTCTCTTTGAACACTTTCACGGAAACATGAAAATTAATACAACACATTGTCAGGCTATTTCTAATGTAGAAAAAATATGCATAGATTCACATGAGATTCCTTCTTAGATATGGCCTTAAGCTTAAGCTGTGACTCAGTGCATTAACTGAGCAGAACCTTTAAGCATTGAAGCATTCTGCATCATCAAATCTTGACTGATATACCTCTAGCTGATGTGCTTGAACTGCGCATGTTTTCACGTGAATCTCAAGTGTATTCCAAGATTGGACTAGGTGCAGGAAAAAATAGGTAAAATGATACAATACACAAGGAGGATATGGACAAACAAACACAAACAACACAAAAATATCCATATTGTGTCTTCTGCAATAATTTTACCTTAGCTTGTTTTGTAAAGTATATTGCATCAGCTTACCATGGCAGCAGGGGTGCACTGGCCATCTGGACAAGTGGAAGTTGGTTGACTGTTTGGTCGCTCTGCTTTAGACTGGCGGGCCAGCCTCTCTGTGTGTTTGGTGACTGATCTTTCCCCAGAAATCTTTCTTACCTGTCCAACTTTACTTTGGCACATTCTGCCTTTTATGGGCTTGTTTATCAATGACAGACTGATTATGCTGTGCCTAAATTGTGACCAGTTAATCTGACAAAATACAATTAATGCTGCCTCCAGGTAGCTGTTGAAAATTTTAGTTATGGCTCAAACATGCACAAACAAAATCAACAAGAAGATAAACATTACAGGTGATGTTTATTTTTCATTAGCCCGTAGTATCTATTCCTGCTGATAACTTATTAATACATATAGTGTAGCCATCAAAATACTTATGGCAGACAACATCAGCAATTCTATGTTTGTGTTTAGTTATATTTTTCATGTGAGCTATGCTCTCTAATGGTCTGACTGCCCTCAAGCTTACCTGTTTTTTTTCTGATGATGCCATTATGCTATGCTGCCAACACTGCTCTCTTCAGTTCCTGCCCTGCATGAATTTTCCTTTGCTCTCACCGCCATGGCTCCCAGTATCCACCTGTGAGCATAGTCCCTGTAGAAGATGTGCACTTTTTCCTATCAAATTTCCTATCCAGTATGCTTAGACTGAATGACAAAATCCACAGCTTTGAAACTAAAATAAAGGCAATTTGGGTACTATAAACTGAATGGGTTAATCCAGGATATTAAATTGCTATTAAAATGTTACAGGAATACACACGAGTAGGCCTACATGTAGTACATGTGGAAGAACCATATTTCAGCTTTGTGTCCACAATATAAAGCTACAAATAAAACATCTGTAGCTGCCACAATGAAACATTTGCAAACACTGGGCAGACAAAAATGCCTATGAAAGCATCAGTGCCAAATAAGTCATTGTTGTGTTGTGTCATCGTTATTGCATACTTGTGATGTCAGTACCTTATCTGTCACCATGGATACAGCAGGGGGTGAGCAGACACAAAAAAATTAAAAGTGGAGAGGATTTTAACACAAACATGTTGAACAAGTAAGAACTCCCTGGCACCACTTTGCTATCTGTGGAGCCTCAATTGCTGGTTGTTGCATGTGGAAGTTGACATTTTACTTGAAGACTGTCATGACACAGTGATAAACATGGCATGACACTTGTTATCAACATGAAGACATCTTGATTAATATACATTACTGTTTTCAAGTGTCGTTCACTTAATTATGTCATTTTAAATGCAACATTGGCATTGTTTGTTTGATGTTTTTTTGTTGTTGTTTTTTTTATAATGGCAATTTGGCATTAAGGAAGCCAATAGATCCTGACATTAACATGACACAGCAGGCCGGAAAATCTAAATTAAAGAAATTATTGAGCTTTATGTTTTAATATTACCTTACACTGTCATATGTTACTCAAATGACACTTGAGACTCATATTTTAACGCTAGAACCACCAGGTCTGGTCATTTTGACCCCATCCTGCAACAGCAGCAGGAATGGCAAAGAAGACATTTCTTGAAGAAGTTATTCATTTTCATAGTTTTTTTTTCTTATTATAAGTAAGATTTGACAAAATAAGGATTTGAGTTTAAGCTTTAATGGGTTTATTAGTTTTACAAATGCTTTAGATTATGTTTTAGATTACAAATGTTTTAGACATTACAGATTGTAAAAGTAAAATATATTTTAGAACCTAGTAATAAAGGGTATAACAAACAACACAATAACATGTAAATAATTTAATTTCTGTAGATGAAAAACATTATGGAAAAGTTCAAAGTGAATTTTGAATAAGATGTGGTATTAGTTACGCTAAAATAAAGAAGGTATAAAAAGCACCGTGCTCACTATAAAACAGACTGAACCAGTCATTTACCTCACAGTGGCTACAACAAGATAAGAAATACATTTAAATGAATTATTGTAAAAGTAGAACAGCAAAAGTTTACGATCTCATCCACATCTGTCTCCTTTTCACTGGGCCTACAACCTCTCTCTCATCCACCATCCACACTACTCCGCCTCAGTATGCAGCTGTCAAGGCTCAGACTCAGGTTTGGACTCAAGCGCTGGACACAGAAGTAAAGTTCAACAGGTTTATTGCTGACACAGAAGGTAAACAGGTTGATAATGCAATTTTGAATGTTCAGAGATGAGGCAAGCAATAAGGCAGGCAGGTGAGTCCACAGAATCCTCTCCAGAGTTTGCTCCACAGAAGTTTCTCCACCAGAGTCTCTTTCAGAGTTGCCAGGGAATGGAAGCATCTGCAAAGAGGAAAATAGGGTTAAGTCCAAAACCAACACAGATCTGAACAAACAGAGTCAAAGCACAGAGCATGAGGAGCCGAACAACACTACCACAGTTAGTGCAAAGATCTGGCATCAACTCAGGGATTTCTTCCGCCTTAAGTAGCTGGAAAGTAAATGACTGATTGCACACAGGTGGGTTAATTGCCAACAGCTTCCCGGTGGGTCAGCAAGGAGGGTGGGTAGACCCGGAGGAATCCAGCCCCTGGAACAAACAAACAGAGTTAATCCACACACGCCCCCATGCACACTGATAGGGGAGAGAGAGAGAGCAAAAGAGAAGAAACAGACAGAAACGGCAGGACAACACAGGAGGACCAGGGGACCATGACAGCAGCCCTCCTCAGCTCTTCTGCTCAGGCCTGAAACCCGTCTGATTCGGCTGATCTGCTCTGGATTTCACTCTTTATTTGCTCAGATTAGTACCCCACACTCTGGACTCTCTGCTCAGTTCAGCTGCGGTTTCCCCACTGCACTGCACAGCCAGCAACCCACCTGGTTCTCTACGTGTCCAGTCCCACACTCGGCTCAACATCCCATCCGCAACCCATTCAGCCCTGCAGTAATTATTCATCTTTTATCTAACTATAGTCCCCTATATACGTTATCTATCAGTCATATAGCAGCCTTCATATCAAAATTTGTGTAAACAATACATGCTGCTAGGCAACCAGGCATGCTGCAAATGTTGAGAGCAGCATTTCACATTCATTTCTATGGGGGTCAAAATGATGACGGTTCTGGGTATAAGTGGTCTTTTTTTTTTTTCTTTTTATCCCACACACCCCAAAATTAACTATATGCTGCATGAACACACTAGCCACATCCATCTTTTATTTACAGGTTATGGTTTTGACATTGGCTCTCCTTAAACCATTAGAATAGTGTCAGGATTTTTTTTTCCCCTGACCTCAACTACAGTGCTGCTATTTAGACTAGTCATTAAACCCTAGTCATATAACCCTTGGTTAATGTCAAATTGTCATAACTAATATCTCACAAAATGTCAGCTTTGCATCTGTCAACATTTAATGGCCTCAGCAATCATAAACATTCATAATTATGTCTTCATGTTGATGATAGGTGTGATGTCGTGGTTATTGTGTAGTTATATCAGTCTTATGCCCACCCCCTTATATAAAATGCTGCTGCAAGTTTAAGTTTGAAAAATCATCAGAAAAACATGTATTTGTTTTAAGGATTTTAGAAGACATCCGTTCAATTTCTTCTCTATTCACAGCATTGGAATAAAAACATAGCAGTGTACAGAAAGCTCTGCAACCCACGATTCACTGCTGTGATGGATAAAAAGCCTACATCTAGTGGTTTGAGGCTGCTTGGTGGTGTAGGATCAAAAGCAGTGAATAAGAGGCTGTTAGTCTTTGTCATATGTGTTAGTAAAGACACACTGAAGTCATATGAATGGGAATCTCTTAAACAAAAATAAGGTTTACTGTAGTCTATAGCAGCAGAATATTATACAATATGGAGATTTGTGGCTGAAAAAATGAGAAGACCAAAACACTGAGGTATTACAGTTATAATATAATTTAAATGTATATATTAAAAATATTGCCTTCCATGGACCAGCATCTTCTTTGGCAATAGAACATTTTGTGCAGTCAACTGACTTCAGATGCATGCAGCAATTCAAATGCAGACATACAATACAATCACAATGTCAGGTTTCTTTAACAATGAGAATATAAATCCACGAATGACATTAAAGAAAGGAAGCATGCCTAGCCTAGCAACTGAACCAAGACAGACTCCACAGAGAGTTCTAGACACTTTTAATGAACTTGCTCTAATGTTGATAACTAGCTGGTCAGCATACTGTATTAAGACTGATTTTTTTTCCACTGAGATGTTGCTAAAGATTCAAACAGGTATAACAGCTGGGTGAATAGTGGTGTTACATTTGTTAGATGACACAAACATGACCAAACCAGTGCTGATGTTGTTTAAACTGGATACTTAACAAGGGGTTTGCTAACATATTCACCATATCAACTTTATAAGGTAGTAGCATGCCAATGCTGTGTTCAAAATACAACAATTTAAAATCTAATTAATGTAAGTTTGAAATTGCAACATTTGCCTACTACTGCCAATTTGCAATTCATCTCCTCCATCTCCCCATCTTTCTCCTGCATTAGCAAAATATGTTTTTTGTTTGTCAAATTGTGTTCAGTTTTTTCAACTGTTGTAAACCATAGGCTCTGCTTTGAGTCTGTGATCTCACGTACTGTTTGTGTCATTCCTACTTAGATTATTCCAGAGTATCATTTTAGCTCACTGCCTAACACATACAGTGGAACAAATGGTTAAATGTAACACAGAAGTGTCTTGCTTGGATTAAAAAAAATGTACTGTTCAAGCACCAGTAAATTTGTTTTACTACTAAGTGGAGATACACTGATTGCAATTTTCTTGGCCGATTCCAATTTCGGATTTTCTTTATGTGTGACCTGCCGATAACTATTTTTTTTGCTGATTCTGATTTTCTTTCTAATTATAACTGACAGCCTTTACAAACAAATATCAACATTTCTTCAATGCAAAATTGTATTTAATAAAATAAAACAATAAAAGAAATGATTAAACTTTATAATTTCCCCCAAACTGCTGTAAGTTACAGGATCTCTTCTCACTTAAACAACTGAAAATAAAGTGCTCTGCTACTAGAAAGTGGTGTAAATAATTAAATGAAAATGGGTTGCTGTACACCCACCTTTACCTGACATAGTTTACTTTACCAAAAAAAAGCAGGTGCAACAGATTTATATAACAAACCAAAATGTCAATTACTTACATCATTTTCCAGTATGTTTATAACTTCACCAGATAACAGGACATAGACCCTTTTCTCTTTTTGACTCATCTCCATAATTTTCCTCATTCCTGCTTTGATTCTTTGCTCTTACCAAGGCTGCTGGCTTTTGGCTGGCTCTGAGCTCTAGAAGCTTTAGCTCTAGCCACTTTTTCTTCGTTAGCTTATTTAAAATATTTATGTTCAGCTGTGTGAAGGTGATTTTAAGTGTCTGATTAGGTTTGTTGTTATGAACGTTTTTGTGGTGGTCCCCCTGCAGTTTATTTTGGCAAACCTTGTGTCTTTACTCACAGTGAGGAACTTCCACGCTAACAACATGTTAGTGTGTGGCTCATAATCGGACATACATGAGGCTGACTGGCTCCAAAAAGCAGATTCTGTTGTTAGTCTTGCATATCCAAGTGTTTTGGGAACAATGCTGATACAGAAATGTGGAGCAGAAGCTTTATGAGCTTTGCTGGCATGATAGAAAGACAGAGCTGGCTAGGCTAGTGTGACCATGGAAGTATAAGTATGGGCATCTATTATTTAAGACATAATTATGCAGTGGGCAGCTTTGTCAGCCAGTCAATCAGAACCCGGCTTTTCATTAGGCTGCCTGTCACTGCACCTTGCTGCAGGCATGCCTGTCACATACACTACACATGCACGGACACATGACCCGCACATGCACATGCCAGTGAATACAAAGAGGCACATATGCCAATACATCATTATAAAAACAAGAGAAGGTTTCAAGAAGAAAAAAAAAATAAGTGGAATAATGACTAGGGCTCCCCGTCGTCTCACTTTCTGATTCTTTTATCCAATAAGTCCCATTGAGACTCAATTTAAATGCCAAATTAGACATTTGCATATATGTATATATATATATATCTATATATATATAGATATATAGATAGATAGATAGATAGATAGATAGATAGACAGATTTCAGTTTCTTGGAATTTCTAAAAATGGTCTTCAGCAATAGTTCTCTAGGTTTTCTGAAGGTCATTCAAACTTTTTCTTTGGACATTGGCTGCTTTTCACTCATTCTCAGCTTAGACAGTTTACCACAGAACCCATTTTAAATTGTATCTTTAGGCTCTTTTTTACTAGCAGCCTGTCCCAAAAACACATAATTTGTTCCCATTTCTTTAGCCGAATCTATGAAAAATGTTAAAGATATCACAGTTTGACAGGGATAAAGTAATATTTTCTCATCAACAAGATGATTCCTAAAGAGCTATTAGCCACAAAGTTGGCATATCTCGACATGGTGTGCAGTGTGAGGAAATTTGAGGAAACTGGACAAGTGATCTGTAGTATCTTAAAGTCATTTTTCTTAAGAAATAGGAAAAAAAATCCAGCAAAGAGCTGACACAGGACCTGAAAGATGCATCTGGCCCCTCAGTTGAGCCATCTACTGTTCACTGAAGCCTCATCAGAAATGGTTTCAGTGGAAGGGTGGCTTTCAAGAAGACATCCT
Organism: Paratilapia polleni; assembly: GCA_015106735.1. Lineage (NCBI taxonomy): Eukaryota > Metazoa > Chordata > Actinopteri > Cichliformes > Cichlidae > Paratilapia > Paratilapia polleni. Next base: position 10,515 of record VUQI01057893.1, read on the forward strand.
TAAAGAAGGGAAACAGGCAGAAAAGGCTGAGGTATGCCAAATTACACAAGAACTGGACTGAAGTGGCAATAGGTCTTATGGATTGGTGAATCCAAATTTTTAATTTTTGGTTGAAACCATCTTCAATATGTATGGAGGAGGTCAGGAGAGAGGTACAACAATGAGTGTCTACAGCCATCTGTAAAACAGGATGGCTGTCTTGGTTTGGGGCTGCATTTCAGCCAGTGGTGTTGGGGATCTTATCAAAATTGATGGAATTATGAACACAGAAAAGTACCATCAGATTTTGATCAGTAGCATCTGGAAAGCATCTGATTGGCAAAGACTTCATTGTTCAGCATGACAGTGATCCCAAACACACTGTCAATGCAGTAAAAGCATGCCTGTATAGAAAAACACACGATGGGACACTATCAGTCATAGATTGGAAAGTTGCAAAACAGCTGACTGATCATCTGCAGAGGAATGGTTTATTTGAAGAGTTTCAGTCAGGCTTCAGAATTCATCACAGCACAGAAACAGCTCTAGTGAAGGTTACTAATGACCTTCTTATGGCCTCTGACAGGGGACTCCTCTCTGTGCTTGTCCTGTTAGACCTCAGTGCAGCATTCGATACCGTTGACCACAATATTTTACTGCAGAGATTAGAACATACCTTGGGTATCAAAGAAATTGCATTACAGTGGTTTAAATCATATTTATAGAATAGACTCCAATTTGTTCACACTCTAAAGTTAAT